>PVKU01007041.1:76166-93693 GCA_004027475.1 Anoura caudifer | reverse complement strand
CACTCCTGGGGCCTTGGCAGTCACCTCCAGGTCTTCAGAGCCAAAAGAGACCCCACCCCCACCCCCAGTAGGAGGCAGCTCCACTCAGAGCCACACAGAGCCACAGGGGCCCCCAACATTCCCCAGCCATCCTCCCAAGGGATGTCTTCCCCAACTTTTACCTGCACCTAAGTAAAGATGGGTGGTGAGGGAAATGTCTGTACCCTCTTCCTTCTCACCTCCCAGATGAAATTATTTACTCCGATAAACAATCTATGCTATGGTAATTTCTTTCTGGGCCCAGGTAGAGTAAAAGAAAAAATAAATACATACTACACTTAACCACCTTTTTTTTCATTGGAGTTCCCTGGGGGTTCAGTTACAGACCAATGCTTTGACAACTGTTCTGTGATTCATTCCCTTTCTTCCCTCCCCCATGTTCTCTGTTATGTAAACTTGACATTATCTAAATTTTTATTTCAGCAGAATGATACAAACAAGATATTTTGTTTCACTTTGTGACACAGGTTTCTCTACTTGGAAGGCATGGGACATTTGAATATCCAGATCATATTAAGGGAGCTAGCCAATGTAAGGCTTTTAGAGAATTTTGTGTCTAATGGCCTTCATTTATGACTATGGGTTTTTTCCTTCCTTTCTTCCCTCATTCTCTTTACTTGTTCAGAGATGAAATGAGTATTTTGTAAGGAGAAACTAGCCTTTGAATGACCTTTTGCATTATCGCCCTCCTTCTAAATACTGGTTTCCCTTGGTTTCCATGACATCAGTCTCAGTTTCCTCCTCCCAGAGCTTTCTAGTGCCCACTTCTCAGTCTCCTTTGCAGAATCTTCATTCTCTTCTTGACCCTTCCATAATAGATGTTAAAAATTAAAATCACTACAACACAACTGTGATTTATCGAAAGCTTATCTATGTGCCAGGCACCCTTTAAATGCAGTAGCTTTTTAATTCTCATAGCAATCCCATAAGATAGTTATTACTCTTACTTTAGAATTTACTTTCTAAATTACTATTAATATTAATTACTATTTGCCATATATTTCAGATGACAAAACAGGCTGGAAAATTAGGAAACTAAGACCAGGTGGTGGATCCTGGGATGAGGCTCTTGGCTGACTGATCCCAAACCATGTGCTCCTTGCTTGGGTTAGCTCTCAAGTACACAGCACCTTTGATGTAGGTGCTATCACTATCTGCACATGATGCCCAAGGAGACTGAGGTCTATGCACATGTAGTGATCAGCCAAACTTTGTAAGAGTGAGTAGCTTGCTTGTCACACCCAAGGATGAAACTTTAAAGAACACTTGTGTGACAGAAAACAGTTTTTTTCTGATCTTTTTCTCTTTCCCTCTGGCTTTCAGCTAGCCCACCTACAGCCTAGCAATTATCACTTCCCCACCTTCAGTTGCATTATTACATTCCATTGGAGCACTAAGTTGTTTCTTGTCTTTGCTTTAAGGTGCAAATGGTTGTTAATTTATCATATGCAGGAGGAGACAATAGCACAAGTCAGTGGGGGAGGGATGAATTGTTCAATTAGTAGTGCTAGGGGAAATCCAGAACTTGACTAGAAAGATGTTTTCTTTGTCTCATGACACTAAATATGAATTCCAGATCATTTTGAAAATTAAATGGAGATTTTATAGAAGTGTGTACTAATTCTTTAATAATATATTTTATTTTTTATAAAAGTAATTCAAAGAAATGTTCACAATCAATCTCTTTTAAAACTGCAAGAAAGCAAATATTTATTAAATCTCTGTGATAGAGATCTGATGAGATCACTGGGGAGAAGTAAGGAGGGGCCCTAGGAAGAGGTTGCCTAAGGCATTGGTTAACAGTCTAAGAAGTGTTTGGCTGAGAAGCCTCAAGTGTGCATGGAATTATGGGCTGCAAGATTTGAAACAAAAGATGGCACTGGCTGACTCAGGGCCTCTGGCTCACAGGCTCTCTCTTTTCTTCCTCAAGGCTGCCTGGATGATTGTGTTGCAGCTACCTGTGTTTCCCAAAGGATGATAATTTGGATGGATTTTGGATGGGAGAAGAAACTGGTACAGCCTAGGATTGGGCTGGCCTGGTAGAGGGTGGCAGGGTTATTTTTCTTTGGATGTTGTAGAGGTGTAACTGGAAAAGACACCAGCGTTTGGGCTGCCTGTCACTACCAAATCCAATAAGCAATGACAGTGATTGAATCTTTTATGAGTGCTTTATTCAGATGGCCGGCAATCTGAGAAGATGGAGGGTTCGTACATTAACAGACCATCTTCTCTTCTCTTTCCCGGCCAGAACTTTTATAGGGGAGGTGGGGGAAGACAAACAAGGTGCAGGTAAGGGCTTTGAAATTTAGGGAGGATGAGGTGAGCAAAGCTGCAGCATTCCCAAGGAGAGGGGTGGTCATCGGTATCCTGGTTGATACAAAGGCCTGGATGCCTCCAAAAAGTCCCCAGGCAGTAATCTCTAGCCCAGGAGGCCAGCTGTTTCTCAGGAGCCAGGATGCCCCTTATCTGCAGTTTCTGAAACAAAAGGCTTTAACAGAGACATTACTTGCTAGGCTTAATAACTTTTTCCCTTAAGCTAAAATTTTCCAGATCTTGAGTCCCCTATCAGAGGGAACAGTCTCTGAGGCAGAAGACTTCCATTCTTCCAAAATTGTGTAGCTTTTGTATGTTATGTTGTTTCAGTTTGTAAACTAACCCTATAGAAATAATTAGAAACTAACAGGGGGGATGCTAGGAGAACTCAGTTGTTTAAGAGTTTACCCTTAATTGATAGGCTTAAGTAACTAATGCATGTGGAAAGTTGTTGTTCCAAAATTCTGTTGTTTTTGAATAAAAACTCCTTTCCCTTATCATCAAACGCTTGGCTCTGGAATTTTGCCTAGATGGTGGGGGCAGGCAGCAGGACCTGACTTGCTCTTCAGTAATAGCAACAGTGATTCTGATCAGATCCTAACTGCCTGTGGCTCGTGGACCCCAAGAGTGGGACTGAAACCAGAAAGGTCATCATTTGTGCTGCCTGTTACCTACCAGACCCAATAAGCAGAGACAGGGATTGAATCTTTATGGGTGCTTTATACAGGTGGGCAGCTATGTGAGAAGACAACGGGTTTGTACCCTAGTAGACCATTTTACATTTTCTTTCAAGACAGCTTTTTTAATAAGGGAGAAAAAGTGTAGGCAAGGGATTTGGAATTCAGGAAAAAGGTTAATCAGATAAAAGCTGAAGTCCGGCAATTTCCCTAATATCCTTTATCTACTGACCACAATTTTCTTTATCTGTGTCCTGGGTGGTAGACTGTCTCAGATACTACCTTGATTGCTTTATGGTCTCTTCTGGAGTATAAAGGTCAATTGCTTGTGGTCTCTTGGAGTCAGGGTGGGCTGTTTCTGCATTTCCTGAAACAATAGTTTTTTACATGCATTAACTCCTAGGCTTATTAACTATTACCTTAAACTAAAAATTTTCCAACTCCTGAGTTCCCCATTGGGACTCGGGGAATTTTTCTGCACGTTAGCTCAAGGTGTCAGCCACCTAAACACACTTGGCTGGTAAAAAGGAAATGAGTCTGGGAAAAGGCCGTGAAACAAGGTTCCGGTGAGGACTGCTTTGTGGAAGCAATTGTGTGGGGAAACAGTTTGTGAGAGTGGTTGGCAGATTTGCTTGTGAGTACTCTTTGGAATAATGCAGTACTGGATACCAGGTTTGTTTATATGTTCTCAAGTTTCTTGGATTTTTTCTAGTTATAGGTTTTGGCCTGTACATCTGGTCCAATAATGGCAGTTCTGTGCTGGCTCCTAGAGGGACTCCACTGGGTAGGATTTTGGCAGACTGGAATGCGTACTGCTATTATCCAATATCCAAGGAGGTATTGATTTATTACTGTAATACTGTGCGGCCTACGTATGTTTTGGATTGTGGGGAAACGTGGCCTGTGCATAGTTCCCTAAGTTACCATACCATCAATGGTTAGATGGGATGAAATGCCAATGCATTTATGTCATTGTACAATAGGGTTCTGCCAGGGACAAAGAATCTCTTGGTGGTATAGAGAAGGGAGGAGGCCTTAAAACCTCTTCCCAGTACTAAGACACAGGAAGAAAAGGAGAATGAGGAGGTAAACCTCATCAATGTTCTGAACCCAAAAGACCCACGGTTGGTGGGAGGAGGGGATTACTTGCCACCAACCCCTTCATGATGTGCCCCTAAATTAGAGACCACAGATCCAACACCTCCACCCCTGTGTGACGAGGGATAGGCTTCCCCCTCAAAGACCCATCAGGACACCCAGTTTGGCCAGGGAACCTCCCCATAAAGAGCAAGGCAGTTCCCTTTGAGGCAATATCCTATAGGTGGAGTGAATAAGGAAGGCCATCTCCCTGTCTACTATTGGGCCCATACTCTGTTCTCCACTTCAAACTTACTAAACTGGAAGAATTCCAACCCCTCATATATGGATAATCTTCAGAGAATGGCAGATCTTGTTGCCTCCATTTTTGCCACGCATCATCCAAACTGGGCAGACATACAGGCTCTCCTTAACACCTTTTGACTGCAGATAAGAGATGGCTGGTTATAAATAGGGCTAATGAAGAGGCCCAAGTATCCACCAGGAGAATCCTGATGGGACTTCCAACCCAGCTGGAGCAATTCCCTCGACAGAGTCTAACTGGAACTTAAATAGTGGGGGCCTAGCCTTCCTGGAACATTGCAGAAAGTGCATACTGGAAGGACTTAAGAAAGGGGTGCCCAAGCAAAAGATCCTGAATATGACAATGGCTGTTCAACCAAGACCAGATGAGGACCCTTCTGAAGCTTTAGAAAGGATCTATCAAGCCTATAGGAAGCACACTGATGCTGACCTAGAGGCATCAGAAAATGTGAGGATGGTAAATATGACTTTCATTGGGCAAAGTGCCCCGGATATTAGAAGGAATCTCCAGAAGTTATATGGGGCATTGGGAATGAATCTCTCTCAGCTGGTAGACATAGCCTTAAAATTTACAATGCCCAGGAAGCAAGGAAGGTAAAGCAGGCCATAATGTTCTTAGAAGAAGGGTGGGGAGGCCAAAGGAGGAAGCAGGACACTAAGGGAAGAAGGAGAGGGCCAAGAGGCATCAATTTGTGCCTATTGCAAGGAGGAGGGCCATTGGAGAAGGGAGTGCCCAAAACTAAAAAGAAAAAAAAAAGGAAAAGTAGAATAGATTAGGTTTGAATTTTCTAGAATTTTTGTGCCTGGATTATTTGGTCAGAAAAATATTTTTTTGAGATTTAGTCATGTCATTGTATCAGTTGTATGAATGTCAGAGCAGTAGTAAGCCGGGACAAGTGGAATAGGGAAACTAAGTAGATTGTAAATGGCAAAACAGTTTACAGCCATCTAGTAAATAGCAAAATCCTAACTTCACTAAATCAAGGACTCTTAAAAGTAAATGGTTTATACTTCTCCCCAACCAGAGGGTAAATAGCTTAAATCACCCTACTCAGGGAAATAGATAGCTGATATCCAATTAGTGCCATTTATACTAACCACACCCAAAACAAATGAAACACCTGGAAGACTCAAGGTCCTGAACATCCAGCTGGCCTAACAATGGACTGGTCCCTATGATGTCTAGTTGATAACACATTCTTCCCTAAAGCTGATGGAATCAAGCCCTTGATCCACCACACATAGATAAAATGGGCACCACCTGAGGAGAAAACAGACCCAGTTGCTGTGTTCAATGCTAAAAGGGAAAGCTGGACCTGCACTCCAGAAGGAAATTTGATATTCTTTTTCCAGAAAAGGACAGTGACCCCCAATATAGGGTGACAATGTTTCTTTTATGAATGTGCTTGTAAATCTAGGAACTTTTAGCTGCCAGATAACAGAGTCCAAGTATGGTCCTTTCTAGTGTGCAAAACAAGAATTGAAAGTGAGTTGTGGCTAAATGTGAATAAATAAAGGTATATAAAAATGTTATTAAAGTTTTAAATCTGGAGAAAAGAAAACCTAAGTCTTGGGTATGATTATTTTTTGCTTCCTTGGTTTATTTGGTTGTTTTCTGATCTCATGGGGACGTGAGTTGAACTTTACTGTTTTGGGTACATCAGGAATCCTCTGTCTCTGCTTTTTTGCCATTGAGATCTAGCAGAGGTCATCTATGAAGCCAGTTGGAGAGAATGTTTTTGCCATTTTGGATGTAGGAAGGGTCATTTGGTGCCAGTGGAATCTGGCTTGGAGTAAGAAAGCATCTCTGTCATGAGACCAGGTGGTGAGAGGTTATGTCTCTGCCAAGGGACCAGTGGACATACTGGTAGGTGAGAAAATGCCCCTACCATTGGGACTTTGGGTCATTTGGTGCCTGAGAAAGATTGTCTATGTTAGGCCAGAGTTGCTCAAGAAACCAGATGGAAGCAGTGAGCTAAGGAGCAGGGCTTATTAGCAGGGAATAAGAGGGAAAGTGGAGCCAACCTAGGGATGTTGGGACTCGCAGGGGGAAAGTGGAGAAAGTGGATCCAACAAAGGGAGGTTAAAAGTCGCTCGGCTGTTCTTAGGTCAGGGTTTTTAAGCACAAAAACCCATGAAGGATAACTGGTTGGGGTGTCAGAGACTGATTGGCTAGAGCTGGTTGCTGGGTGCCATTTCTGCTGACAATTGCTCATGATACATCTTGTCAGGCTCAAGTTAAAGCTGCATCCTGTTATACCGGATAGGCTGACCCCAGACCCTAATCTTAGCCAGGCATCTGTTTATCCTGGGTAGGTTCAGCAGACATTTCCCAGGCTATAGTTTCCCATGGTACAGTTTTCCCACCTAGTGATTTTCCATTCTTGCTAGGCCTACCTAGGTCTGTCAGTCTCTATGTGTGCTTATTGGGACTGGTGGGAAATGAGACAGTCCCCAATAAGCTAGTTGCAGTCCCCCTTCTTCTTTTTTAAGATTTTATTTATTTATTTCTAGAGAAAGGGGAAGAGAGGGAGAAAGAGAAGGAAACAGCAGTGTGTGGTTGCCTCTCACACACTCCCAACTGGCTACGTGTCCCACAACCTAGGCATGTGCCCTGATTGGGAATCGAACTGGTGACCCTTTGGTTTTCAGGCCAGCATTCAATCCACTGAGCCACACCAGCCAGGGCCTCCTTCTTCTTTTGCACTCTTTGCCTTGGATTTCGTTGTGTCTCTGTTCTGGAAAAAATTAAGGTTTCCCAGGAAGAGTTGAAACTTCATATCAAGTAGGAAAGGAAACAATAGGAAGGTATAAGGCATGGAGATGCAATTTTGGTGGGTATTAGAAGGACAAAAATTTTTCTTCATGCTTTATATTTTTCTCCCTATCTGATCCCTCCAGATTTTGGCATTCTGAAGATGGCATAAAGTTTCTATGCATAAAACCAATTAAGACCAGTTTCCATTGGTGGTTTTGTTAATCGAGATTTTGACTGGAATATCATTCCTGAAGGAGGCAGGCCTGGACTTGGCTTTGACGTACCCATCCTGTTCTATGAATTTGAGATCAGACTGAGAACTGTCAGAGGGGAGGGGTTTAGAGCTGGGTGAAAATGGTGAAGGGATTAAGAAAAGAAAAAAAAGAAAGGCTCATAGTGGGGTCAACACAAGGCCCTTCCCACTCCCATGACTGAGGACTAGCCAGAGGGCCACTGGCCACAAGGCATGTGTATTATTTTAGAAATGGACTGGAACTTCCTCCTTATTGCCTTTTGAGAGTGGCTTCCTGTCCTGTGACTGCTTCTTGATCTTTTCTTTACACTGATATGATGTGGTTTTTAGTCATGTGTAGGACATGTGCCTCCTTTATCTGGGACTCCTTAAAACAAGTCTTAGACAAGGGGTGGTGTGGTCTCTCTTATACTGACCCACCACCATCCACCAGTGCACTCACCTGTAATGTAATTAATGGCATGTCTACATCTGCTAGTCTGCTGGGTAGTTTTTAAAATTTTTTTGGAATACCACAAACACGTAAGCAGCTCCCTGGTTTGGGGCTCCTGTGTTACACTCATGGACACGGACAACACTGTGGTGTTTACCAGAGGGAAAGGCAGGTGGGGGAGGTAAAAGAGGGTAAAGGGAAGATAAATGATGTTGGAAAAAGACTTGACTTGGGGTGGTAAACATGTTACAGAACACACACACACAGGGCCAAGGGGGTACAATATACTATTACTGAAAGGACCCCCCACTAGGTTTGATTGTCTGCTGCCATAGGAAAGACATCTATCAATGCTAGAGATTTTTGAAAAGGAATGTTTATTTAAAGCTATATAGACTTAAAGTAGTGAGCTAATGTCTTCATTAAAATATCAAAGTCCTTCTGGATACCCACAGACGCTCACTGTGCTTCCTTCTCCCCCTGCCCTAATCCGGGGTACCGTATCTCAGGAAAAGAAGCAAACATCCATGATTCAGGCTACCAGCACCATCAGCTGTGTCACCATCCAGGCAGTATCTCTAATTAATCCAAAGCCATGTGGCACCTTCTCATGGCCTACTGTCAGGAGTTCTTTCCCCCTTCTTCCAGGCAAATTCTCTCCTGCTTCCCAGGCCATGTGGCCAAAGGGAGCAACCCAAAGCCACATGGTCCTCTTCTTCCAAAGCTGCAGGGGTCCTCACTCTGGCCAAAACCACATGGTTCTTCTCTCCACCAAAGCTGTGGGGGTCCCCACTCTGGCAAAGCCAAGTGGTTCTCTTCCTCATGGCGGTCTAGTCTGGGTTTAATCCCCATGCCAACCTTCCTCTGTACCCCCATTTCTGACTCCTCCTACAATCAGTTACACCTGTCAGCATTCCTGTATTATTTCAAGTTTCCTGGGCTGCCATCATGAGTCTGGGCAGGTGTGGCCCCATGTCATGGAGCCAATCTTCTCCAATCTCTCACACAGGTGCTGCAACCTGGGGAACCTGACCCACAGTTACATCTTGTGGAAGGGAAGTCCCTTCCATCCCCCTGGCTCAGAGCATGGCCACAGCTATTTAACATATCTACGCAACCAGTTAAAGGTTATAGATATGTTAAATGACCATGCCATGGATTAGCTGCAAAGCTGTGGCTGTGCAAAACAGCTCTGCATGTTCCTGCTCCATGTGTCCCTTCCCCCAACTCACACCTGTTGGGGGGAAGGGGTGAGGACATCTTATATGTCTTTCCAATATTTCCTGGACACCTTGAGTTCTAGACCCCATTCCAAATCCGTATTTGGGCCCCCCTCTTGGCTGCACATGGTTTCAAACACACAATACCATATATAGATGATGCATTGTAGAATTGTATACCTGAAACCTATATAATTTTATTAATCAGTGTTACCCCAAAAAATCAATAAATTTTTTTCAAAATAAATTACTGCCCTGGCTGAGTAGTTCAGCTGTTTAGAACATCATCCTGATGTGCCAAGGTTGCAGGTTCAATCCCCAGTCAGGACGCATACAATAATCAACTAGTCAATTCATAAATAAGTAGAACAGCAAATGGATGTTTCTCTCTCCCTTCCTCTCCCTCTAAAATCAATCAATATATAAACTTTTTAAAAAATAAATTATTTATCCATTCTACTGCTGATGGACATTTGGGCTGTTACCCATTTGGTACAATTATGAAAAATGTTATTATAAGCATCTTTTTTTGTCTCCTGGTGTGCATATACACACATAGGGTATGTGTGTAGGAGTGGAATTGCTCACTTATAGAGAATGTGTATTTGCAACTTTACTAGACACTACCAAACAGTCTACCAAAATTGTACTAACTGCCTCTTTTGCCATAAGGGTGTAAGAGTTCCTGGTGCTCCACATCTTCATAAACACTTGGTGTTGTCAATAAAGTTTTATAACTTTCACTTAAGGTTTTACACATTTTATTAAATTTAGTTCAAGGTACAGTCATCCTCCATTTTTGAGAGTTTTTGTTATACTACTTTGCTTTTATGGAACACCTACATTAGTATCTGTTTTCACTAACTGAAAGAAATCCCAAAATACAAAGAGAATTTTTGGTTTTATGAAAAAAGAAGAAAAGTGAAAATAGAGTTTAGCATTTTTTTGTAGCAAGCTCATTCCAAGGAGCTACATTCAGCATCTGAGCCTCAACCCTCATAACTTTGAACTGTGTCTGTGAGCATCTGTGCTTTATCTTGGTTTATTTGTGCATCCATTAGAAGATGTGTTCTAAGGACTTTGAAAAGCCTAAGAAAACTTGTAAGGGGTGTTAAACTCAGTGTAAAACTGGATGTAATCAAGCATATTTGTTATCATTTGGCAGATTATTTTTTGTGTCTGGGAATGTTTAAAAATTTTCCAAAGAAATTAATGGTAATAGCTTCCCTTTATGCCATTTGGGCTTAGGAAATGTAAAATAGGAATTCTTTACTTTTGGATAACAGGGAAAACCTGTTATTTCATTTTATATGCTATTGTAAATGTAATGTTTGTTTAAATTTCATTTAAATGCTCACTGATGGTATATAGAAATATAATTAATTGAGCTTTTGATATTGATTTGGTATATTGATTTTGCTAATCTCTCTTAATAATTTTAATTTTTTATGCATAGCTTCTTTGGAATTTTCTGAATATATAAGCATATCATCTGCAAACACTACCATAAGTTTTATTTCTTCTTTACCAATCCATATTCATTTCATTTTTTTCCTGCCTTTCTGCACTGGCTAGGACCTAGAGTACACGAAGTGGTGATGGGCTCATCCGTATCTTATTCCTGAACTCAAGGGGACCACTTTCAACAATTCAACATTAAATATGACACCAGCTACAGGTTTTTGGTATGCCATTTATCATATTAAAGATGTTTCCTTATATTCCTATTGTACCAAAAGTTTTAAAAATCTTCAGTGGATGTTAAATTTTACTGAATTCTTTTTCTTTGTCTCTTAAGATGATCACAAGTTTTTCCCTTTATCTCTTCATATGTTAAATTACATTGTTTGGTTTTCTAATAATAAACCAATCAGGCTTACCTAGAATAAACTAAATTTGGTCCTCACCTACTATAATTGTTATATATTGCTGCATTCAATTTGCTAATATTTTGTTTAGGACTTTTGTATCTGTCCATTAGAGATGTTAGCTTGTTGTTTTCCTTTCTTGTAATGTCCTTGTCATATTTTGGTATGAAGTATTTGCTAGCCTCGTAAGACTAGCTCAGGAGTTCTTTTTTCTATCCTCCTTTGGTTTTCTCCATTTACAAACAAGGAGACTGAGGTCAAAGGTATTTCAATAGATTTTTTTCATATCTGCATTATATCCAATTATTTGCTTATTACCATTATTTTTTAACAAATCTCCTCATAGATCCTTGTTTCTGATGTTTCACTATTATAAACCTACTGAGAAGAGCATTCTTATTCACATACAGGTTTGTACATGTGACCAGTTATTTCCTGAGGATACATTTCTGGAAGCAGAGTTTCTGAATGAAGGACTATGTTCCACAGGAACTGGAGGGGGAGGTGGTCCATGGCATGACCGACTTTGGTAGCACTGGCTCACATTGAGGGTCTTTGCTCATTTTTTCATGTGCCTCTAATACTGTACTCTTAAACTCTGGGATAATAGAGAATTTAATATGTTATATTTAAAAGATTCAGCTTTAGGAAATCACCAAACTAAAATTTTCAAATTATTTCGGTTTTGTTAACTTTTTAAATGGAACTTTTCAAACACACACAAAAGCATAGAGAATGGTATGATAAACCTCTGTGCTCCCATTACACAGCTTCAAGAACTCAATACTTTCCACATTTTGTTTCATCTACAATCCCCCATATTTTTTAAAAAAGATTTTATTTATTTATTTATTATGAGAGATGGGGAGGGAGGGAGAAAGACAGGGAAAGAAACATCAATGTGTGGTTGTCTCTCAAGAGTCCCCTACTAGGGACCTGGCCTGCAACCTAGGCATGTGCCCTGACTGGGAGTTGAATCAGTAACCCTTTGGTTTTCAGGCCAGAGCGCAGTCCACTGAGTCACACCAGCCAGGGCGACAGTCCCCCGTATTTTTTAATGGGGTGTTTTTAAAAGCAACTCCTAAATATCATACCAAATAGTATGATTCTTTTGTACTGTACCCATAGTTATATCTCCCCCAGTTCATTTCAAATATTTTTATAGGGGTAAAATTCATATAAGATACAATTCACCATTTAAACCATTTTAAAATGTACACTTCAGTGGCATTTGGAACATTTTTAATTTTTTGTGTACTTATCTTTATTCTAGGTCAATTTTCCCAGAAGTTTACTAGTCTTTTGGACAAATTTATATTGGTTTAGCCTACTTTTCTATTGTTTTTTTTTTTTTTTTTGCTTTGTACTTCTTTAATTTCTACTCATCTTTATTAGATTTTCCCTTCTACCTTACCTAAATTATTATAGGTAATAATAATTCGCTGCATATTATTTTCTGTCTTTCTTCATTTTAAATATATACACATTGGCTTTAAATTTGCTTGTGAGTACTGTTTGAGGTATATTATACAAACTTGGCCAAAAGGCTGTTTTTCATTATCATTCAGTTCTACATGTTTCATTGTCCATTTCTAGGAGATGCAGGCACTTAAGACCAATGGTAGAATTTATTCTCAAAAAGGACACAGGCTTCTGTAAATTTCCAGACCCAGAGCCCCAACCAGTTTAGCTTCAACCTAGTTAAATACTACATCTGGAGGTACTCAACTAAAAAATGGCTGATCTCACTCGTTTTTTTTGTGGAATGAGACTACACATATATCAACCCTTCTTTGGCTACCCTAAATATGCCTTTTATGAGGATACTTCTACCCTCAATAACATATTGATGAAAAAGAAGGTAATAATCACAAGTTTAGTTTCAAGCAGGACATTTTGCTACAGTGTACCAACTAAGCCCTGTTCCTCAATCCAGGCTTTGGGAGTTGAGCACTGGCTAAGCTCTTTGAGAAGTGGTATTATGATTCCAATTTGAATACTATACTTTGTATAGAAGTGTCCAGTCACTTTTAAATGTCAGAAACAAGGACCTTTAAGGAGGTTGATTCAATAAATTCTGGTTATAAACAAATAATTGGATATAAAGCAGATATGAAAAATAATCTACTTAAATAACTTTGACCTCACTTTCCTTGTTTGCAAATACAGAAAGCCAAAGGAGGATTAAAAAAAAAAAAAAGACTGTACTCCTGAACTAGTCTTATGAGGCTAACAAATCCTTGATATCCTTTGGAAGTGTTGGATAGTTGGATAAAGAGAGGAGAGACATGATTTGGGCATCACTAAAATTTTAACTCTTTCCTTTATAAACTGTGAACTTGTGCAAGGTAGGTAACCTCTGTTAACCTGTCTGTGCTTCAGTTTCCTCATTGGTAAAATAAAGTAATAACCAGAAATCACTCATAGGGTTATGGTGAGAATTAAATGAATGAACATTTGCAAAATCTTTCAAAGAGTGCCTGCTGAACTATGTTGTGTCATAGGATACTATTGTAACTGCATCAAATGTTTGTCTTCAGTATTTCTGAACAGCCTTTTAGATGAATTAACTAACTATCCCTTTCAGCCCTTTCATAGGGAACTTCATTAAACTCGGTAGCTTTCGGCTACTTTACCAATATGAAGGGGGAGAAAATAAAATCCTTTAAGAGCTAACCAAATAATTCCTCTCCAAACAGGAAATGTCTTTGCATTAGTAACACACCTGAAGGGGCGCTTGCTTAGCTGGGGAGGTGAATGAGGTTCTCTGGACCTGGCAGAGATGGCCTACGTCTAGAGAAAGATAGCAGCTAAACTCTGAAGAAGGAACTCTTGTGGAGAGGAGCTGCAAAGCCAAGGAGGTGAGGGAGCCCAAGGGCCAGGCTGGAGACTGAATGGAAGAGGAGTTTGAGTGAAACTGTCCTGAGATTCTTTTGTGTAATTTCCTGATATTTTATTGGTTGACCTTTAGAAAAATGATTTTAACATTGTTTAATGCAACATAGGCTCAATTAAAATGAAACGGCTTTCAAGTACACAAGGGGACAAAATAAAAGTAAAAGTTCCCCCAACTCCCCACAGTTCAGTCTGGTGTGTGTTCTTCCAGATCTGCTTTTACACAAACACCAACATGTTCTTGATCTTTTTCTACAAAACTCAGGTCATGGCAGGCACTTGGTTATGAGAATCTTTTATGTTGTCTGTTTTGTTGGGGTGAATTGTCTCCACTGTCCTAAACCTTCAGCAAGATCCTGCTACTTTGCTGGCAGGTCTTTGGACTAGCTCCTTGATTTCTAGCAACACTTTCTCTCAGTAAAAAAAAATACAAATTACAGTTTTAACTCACTACATTTATATGATAATTTTAATATAGCCACTGCTTATGGTACCCTACTCTGTGTCAGACAGTTTCCTTGGTGCTTTACTTGAATTCTTATGTCACTACCTCATAACAACCCCTTAGAAGTCAGTCTCACTATTATCACATGTGGGTTCAAAAGACCGGAACATTAAGAAGGAAAGTAGACATGTCAGAGGCAGAACTCAGATATGTAGTGTCTCTTTAAATCTTCTCAATGACTTCATGAGGGAGCTATCACAAGTGAGGTAACTGAGGCTGCGTAGTTGACAGAGCAAGATGAAGGCCATAGAGAATCTACTGGTCTTCCCATTTCATAGGTATATCTTTTTCAGTAAAACACTGATGAAAACAAACACATGAACAAAGATTTAAATGAATGCAGAAATGTGCAGTATTTATTGATTAGAAGGTTCAACATAGTAGAAATAACAATTCTCCCCAAAGTGATCTCTAGAGTTAACATAATTACTATCAAAATTCCAGGAAGGTTTTTGTTAGATATAGACAAGCTTATTCAAAAATTTAGCAGGAAAAGTGAAGTAACTATAATAGGTAAATCAATTTTGAAAAAGGATAAACTGGGAAGAATCACTCTATCCAATAATAAAACTTATTTATAGCAACAGTAAATTGAGACAGTGTAATATTTGAGGAATGATAGGCATGGATCAGAGAAAACAAAGAACCCAGAAACAGACCAATCCAAATATACCCAACTGATTTTTGACAAATGTATGAAAAAATTCAGCCCTGGCTGGTGTAGTAGCTCAGTGGATTGAGGGCTGACCTCTAATCCAAAGGGTGGTCAATTCAATTCCCCGTGTAGGGCACGTGCCTGGGTGTGGGCCAGGTCTCCAGTGGGGGTGCATGAGAGACAAACACACATTGATGTTTCTCTCCCTCAGTGTCTCCTTCCCTTCTTTCTCTCAAAAAATTAATAAATAAAATCTTTTAAAAATTCAATAGAATAGCTTTTTCAAAAAATGGTGCTTGAACAATTAAACATCCATAGGTATAAATAAATAAATAAACAAACAAAAAAACTTCAACTTGAACTCACACTAGATGCAAAACTTAACTGAAAATGAATCATGGACTTAAGTGTAAAATGTTAAAACTATTAAACTTTTAGCAGAAAACAAGGAAAATCTTTAGGACTAGAGCTTGTTAAAAATTCTTACACTGTATATCAAAAACTACAACATACATAAAATACAAACATTATAAATTAGACTCCAGTATTAAAAACTCTTGTGCTATAAGAGACCCTATTATAAAGATGAAAACACAAACTGCACACTGGGATAAAATACTTGCACACCATGCATCCAACTAAGGATTGGTATCTAGAATATATAAAGAAATCTCAGGGACTTTCAGCCAAGATGGAGGCATAGGTGTACACACTGTGCCTCCTCACACAACCAAAATTAAGGACAACAAGGATTCGGAACCAAGAAAACAGCCAGAACTGAGAGAAAATTGAACTATATGGAGGTCCGACAAGCATTCATCCAGAAGAGTAAGAAGGGCGGAGTGGCAGCAGGAGGAAGCAGAGGTTGGTGGACTGGGCACTCAGGCAGCTGCTGGCCGGCCGGGCCTGCAGTTGGCGGTTGGGAGACCCCAGGCACAAGGCGGGTGGCCAACCAGGCGGTCCCACATTTGTGCTCAGATAATCCAGGCGAAAACGGGGAACACAACAGAACTCACAACGCAGGGCCCCAATGCCAGGGAAATAAAACCTAAAAACACCAAGACCCCACCCCCACATACAGCAGCACAACCCAGCGACTGGGCTACCCCAGCGACTGAACCTAAGGCTCCACCCCTCACTACATAACAGCCGCGACCAGACCAAAAAAAAAAAAAAAAAAGGCTCAAACAGAGAACAGATCAAAGCCCCAGAACCAATTCATCTAAGCGCCGAAGAGATAGCCAACCTATCAGAGGCACAATTCAAAGCACTGGTGATCAGGATGCTTGTGGCAGACATCGGTCCAGCAGCATCGCATCATTATGGATGAATTGAAACATGCACACAGGCCCTGGCTGGTGTAGCGCAGTGGATTGAGCGCAGGCCTGTGAACCAAAGGAGGGCGGTTCGATTCCCAGTCAGGGAACATGCCTGGGTTGCAGGCCAGTTCCCTGCAAGGGGCGCATGAGAGGCAACCACACATTGATATTTCTCTCTCTCTCTCCCTCTCTCCTTCCCTTCCCTTCTAAAGATAAGTAAATAAAAGGTAAAAAAAAAAAAAAAAAAAAAAAACATGCACACAGACCACTGAGTCTGGTGGAGGAATAAGGATAACCGCAAGGCTTTTCTCTCAAGAGGAGCAAAAGCCGTCGCCTCTGCCATCACAGGCCTTTATTCTAATATCTCTCCTCCCATTCCAAGATGGTTCTCCCTCACTATCCCAGTTGCAACAGAGGAGCCAATGCCCCTCATTACATCACAGAAGAAGGACATTAGCAAATGAATAGGCAGGCATTTACACTTGGCCCTGCAAGGTACTTGCAGGGTGAGGGGCTTTCAGCAAAGCAGCAAATCTCAAAAACAGCCTAAATATATTGCAAATGTGATTACCCATGAAAGAACCTATCTGTGGGTGTGGGTCCTGTGCATCTCTGAGTGGGAGCTGGGCCCGTGACACACAGAAGGGTCTGCCACAGATGCTCACAGAATTGGTTAATTTGGGTTGCAAATTACATGAACAAATGGAAGCTATAATAAGTGAAATGAAGGAAAATGCACAGGGAACCAATAGTGATGGGAGGAAAAATGGAACTCAAATCAATGGAGTGGACCAGAAGGAAGAAAGAAACATCCAATCAGAAAAGAATGAAGAAACAAGAATTCAAAAAAATGAGGAGAGGCTTAGGAACCTCCAGGATACCTTTAAATGTCCCAACATCTGAATTATAGGGGTACCAGAAGGGGAAGAGGAAGAGCAACAAGTGGAAAACTTATCTGAACAAATAATAAAGGAGAACTTCCCAATCTGGCCAAGGAAATAGACTTCCAGGAAGTCCAGGAAGCTCAGAGAGTCCCAAAGAAGTTGGACCCAAGGAGGAACACACCAAGGCACATCATCATTACATTAGCCAAGATTAAAATGAAGGAGAGAATTCTAGAAGCAGCAAGGGATAAGGGGACAGTCACCTACAAAGGAGTTCCCATCAGACTGTCAGCTGATTTCTCAAAAG
>PVKU01007041.1:0-76066 GCA_004027475.1 Anoura caudifer | reverse complement strand
AGAAAGAAGTATTCCAAGTCATGAAAGTCAAGGACCTACATCCAAGATTGCTCTATCCAGCAAAGCTTTCATTTAGAATGGAAGGGCAGATAAAGTGCTTCTCAGATAAGGTCAAGTTAAAGGAGTTCATCATCACCAAGCCCTTATTATATGAAATGTTAAAGGGACTTATCTAAGAAAAAAAGATAAAAAATATGACAGCAAAAAGACAGCAAACTCAGAGATATTAACAACCACACCTAAAACAAAAGCAAACTAAGCAAACAGCTAGAAGAGGAACAGAAACAAAGAAATGGAGATCACATGGAGGGTTAGCAATGGGGGAGTGGGAGGAGGAGAGAGGGGGAAGGTAGAGAGAATAAGTAGCATAGATAGTGGGTAGAAAATAGACAGGGGGAGAGCAAGAATAGTGTGGGAAATGTAGAAGCTAAAGAACTTATAACACATAGACATGAAATAAAGCAGGGGAATGTGGGTGGGAGAGGGTGTGAAGGGTGGAGGTGAATGATGGGGGAGAAATGGGACAACTGTAATAGCATAATCAGTAAAATATAATTAAAAATAAAAATAAAAAATATCAGAACTCAATGCTAAAATCTAAACAATCCAATTAGGAAATGAGCAAAAGACATGAACAGAATTTCACTAAAAAGGATATACAGGTAGCAAAGCACCACATGAAAAGATGTTCAACATCATTAGCTATTAGGGAAATGCAAATTAAAACCACAATAAACTACCATCCCACACACACTAGAACTGCTAAAATAAAAATAGTAATACAAAATATTGGCCAGAATGTGGGAAATGGTATCTTTTGTACAATGCTGCTGGGAATAGAAAATGCTAACACTGTGGAAATCATTCTGGCAGTTTCTTATAAAATTAAGTGTACACTTACCATACAAGGGGGGACCCCAAAAACCTGGAATTTATTTATTAAAAAAATTGTATTTATTCTTACAAGTTTAAAGTTCAGTCACCTTCTAAGTATTCTCCATTTGAGGCAATACACCTATCAAGACATTTTCTCCACTGCTGAAAACAGTTTGGAACTTGTTAATTTTGATCCCTTTTAATGCTCCTGCTGTTTTTTGTTTCACCTCTTCCACATCAGCAAAATGTTTCCCTTTGAGGACTTTTTTCATCCAGGGAAACAAACAAACAAACAAAAAGATGCTCAGGGCAAGATCCACTGAATAGGAGAGTGGAGCACAGGGGTCACATTGTTTTTGATCAAAAACTACTGAATATTCAGTGAGGGGGAGGTGTGCTTGTAAATTACCCATTATGAAATGGGCAAGTGCATTAAAAGAGGCTTCAAAAAATTCACTGTTGCCAAATGCAGCCTCTCACAACAGTGCCAGCTGGTACACTGATACAGATATGTTCCTAGAACACTCACCTAGTGGGGGAAGTCTGTACGACAAGGGGCCCGCACTCCAGAATATAGTTCTGGGTTTTTTGGTGTCTCCCTTTTGTATGACCCCCATAACTACACACTTGAATATTTATCCTAGGGAAATGAAAACATGTTCACACAAAAAACTATGTGTGGATATTCACAGCAGCTTTATTCATAATAGCGAAACCAGAAAACAATCCAATCATCTTTTAAAAAAAATTATTTGTTTATTTTTAGAGAATGGGGAAGGGAAGGAGAAAGAGAGAAACATCAATGTGTGGTTGCCTCTTGCATGCCCCCCACTGGGGACCTGGCTTGCAACCTAGGCATGTGCCCTGACTGGTAATCGAACCAGCCACCTTTTGGTTCACAGGTTCACACTCAATCCACTGAGGTACACAAGCCAGGGCCCAATCATCTTTTAATTAGTGATTTGATGAACTCAGGTACATCCATCCAATGGACTACTACTAAGCAATAAAAAGGAACAAAGTATTGGTATACACTGCAAATGGATGGACTGGACAGACATCTCTTAGTGGAAAAACTCAATCCCCAAAGGTTACATACTGAAATATTTACAAAGGAAAGGTTAGGATGTCAGCAATTTGCATTAAAATACTCCAACACACACACACACACACACACACACACACACACACACGCACACACACACAGAGACAATTCTTATTATATGTGGCAGTTATGTTCAATAAAGTCACCACAACCAGTGAAGTAGCAAATACTGAGCCACTGATCCTAGGAACTACAGAATGAGGTTCTTGCAAGCCCCTGGTCACATTTCTGTCAACCAATCAATATATATACTTGTTTCATTGTATTTCTGTTTAAAGACACCTTATTTTATACGTCTTAAAACAATGCATAATATGCAGTATTTCTTTATAATAAAAGACTAACTAAGAAGGGTTTAACATTTTCCCGACTCTGGGTAACATAACTTTACATTTTTTTGGCTTTCAGCCTTACAACAATGTTATGTACTATGCTTTTTAAAATTCAGTTGTTATCTCGTGAATCCACAAAATTAGGTGCTTTTCTTTCTTTTCCATAGTGTCATCATCAACCACAATAGGTGCTACTTTAGCACTTTCTGGAGTGGCATCACATAAAAGAGCAAATTTTTTCTTCTTCTGGATGTACTATATTGCTAATTCAGTAAATTGAAGTCACAGCCAATAACACTATAATTCATGCCTAAATGAAGCTTATCTAACACAAGCATTTTCTCCATAAGGCACATCACAGCCTTTTTCCTGTGTCAGTTACTGACCACTGCTCACTCCCTTATATTCATTGAGGAATGTGGCACCTCAATTTCTCCTCCATTCAACATTTTTTCATTACCTTAAGTGACTTCAAGTTCCATGTTTTTATTCATTCAACTCTCCAGCCTCTCATTCCCTAGATCATCTTATCTCCAATGACCTTCTTCCATGGTCATACCTTGAAATTTGTGATTACCTAGAATTCTTTACCCTTGAAACAAGGAACTTTAGTTTACTACTATCCCTCCAGCTCATTCTCTTATTCTCACCACACCAACTTTTCAACCTTATCAAGACCTCCTTGATCCCTCCACTCTTCTCCCAGTGTGGCTTCCTATTTCCTTATTTAGTCTACAACTTATAATCAATTCTTTCAACCTCTCTGATCAAGATTTTCATCAAAACTTGCCCTCAAGGCAGCTCTGAATCCATCCAAGTGTTACCAAGCTCAAGGAACTCACAGCTTGGGGTATTCTATTCAAGAATGAGACATGGTTATCACAGGGCATTCACATCCAAGGCTCTGTCTCCCCAGAGGCTTAGCCATTGCACACACTATTTGGCTAATTACATGTTGATCCCCCGCCCCTTGACTAAATTTACCCAGATTTTGTTAATTACAAGTAAATGTCTTCTTTGCAGTTGGCTAAACTTATCTGTTTGTGTTCTGGTCAAATTCATCTGGTTACAGCTAGCTGCATCTGCAAAATACTGTCCTACATTTTAAAATTTAGCAAGACTAGCATTTAATAAGAACTGCCCAGACCTTGGGACTCTTGTCATATCTAATAAGCCCCCCGCCCCCAATATTTTTCACTCATTTTCAAGGTAATGATGATGAGGATAATACTTCTGTAAGTGCTTCCTGCTGAACATGGATGGAGTACATCTTTAAGTTAAAGGGCTGAAATTCTCTGGCTACCTGACATGTGAAAATCTTGGGATACCCTAGATTCTGGGATTCCTGAGAACAGGAGTGACAGCAGCTTATGGTCAGACAGGGGTTCAGAAGAGAACTATAGATCTGGTTACTTGTTCTCACTAGCTGGTATGGCTGGCTTCACTCAAGTGATGTATGCTGGAAGCTGTATCTTGTAGTTTAAAGAAGAATGATTTTGCTAATAACACCAAATGAGGACCTGTACATATAGGGTTCAGTTGATCTTACAGGGATCCTGATTTCCATGTTTTCAAATATACCCAGTTCCCTGGATTAATGGGTGTATCTTAGTATCTGTTGGTGTGAGTAAAATCACATTAACATATTTATTTAAATTTTCAGTTACGTTTCCTAATTGTACACCAAAAATCAGAAGTAAGATTGTAGCTGTGAGGGTTCCTAGGAATGGGAGAAACCAATTTATGTTGGGGAAGGCCAACTTTACTGAATTCTTCCTGCCAACCCTCAAATAGCCCCCATGATTGAAACCACTCCAGTAATTTTAAGTCCTATTCCTCTTTTTTTCCTTATTTATAAGTAAGTGAGATACAGGCCTTGATTGGGGTGCTTCAGCAAAGACAGAAATAGTATTCTACATTGAGGTTGCTTAGGCCCAGTCCAAAGGTTATTTTGCCCTCTTTTTAAAGTTAAGTGAGAGGCAGTTCCTCTGGTATGGCAGCTCCAGTTCCATTTCACAGTTGCTTCATTTATATTATTGTTTCTATTTTACCTCTTTTGATCAAGATCTTTCCTTGAAAGAATTGCTGATCAATTATTAGAAAGTAGCATCAGTTATTCACCTAACCAAAGTGAAAAAGATTTTTCAAATACAGAAAGTCAAATAGTTGTTAAAGCTTAAACTTTAATTTTAGTGACAACCAAAAGTCTAATTTGTGAATCACTTTATAACCTCTGGAATAGAGGTTCTATAGAATATAGAATATAGTTTCTTTGGCAGATATATTTTATAATTTTTAGAAATGTATTTTCTTAACTTGGCATAAGATATTTTTATTAAAAGACCCAAACATGTTTAGTTTATCCATATTAAAAAGCCAAAAGTACCCTTGGCTGATGTGGCTCAGTTGGTTGAAGTATCATCCTGTACACCAAAAGGTTAGGGGCTTGATTCCAAGTTAGGGCACATACTTAGGTTGCTAGTTTGATCCCCAGGCCCAAATGGGAGGCAACCAATCAGTGTTTCTCTCTCATGTTGATGTTTCTCTCTTTCTCTCTCTCCTTTCCTGTCTAAAGCCAATAAATATATTACAAAAAATTTTTGAGCCAAACGTAGGTAACAGAGATAGTCATGAACTTACTTTTGTTAACCCAGATAAAATCCAAAAATCTTAAATCAGTTTGCACTTTAACTAATTTACCAGTTCGTGTGATCCTGAAAAGCATTTCTTATATTTCTTAATTTATGTAAATACTTAATTTCTTTAAGTCAAATAAACACAGCTCTTTTTATAAGAACAATTTTAATAATTTCTTCTGGAAGTAGACAAACATACACATTTACAGACAGACAAAACCAGAGACCTGAAATTTTCACTTAAAAATTTCATTAGCCATGGGACAGGTATGGAAAAAAATCATTAATTTAAAACAGTTGGAATAAGTTAGGTCTATTTGCTAATCAAATCTAGTGGCCAACTCCAAATCAAGGTAAAACAAGTTTCAAGTGTTATCGGCAAAGGGGTTCTTGCACCCTCCTCAAGATAAAAATCAAAAGAGGAGATGAAACACTTTCAAATAACAGGTTTACTGAAAACAAGTTGGAGTGAACAGAGAAAGAGAAGGATCTTCATGATCCTTCACTAGCATACACTAATGAAGAATATAGCTCTTCGAACTGCTGAGGGTGGTTCTGGCTTATATAGGGCTAGGTTCTTCAGGCAGATGCAGAATTGACTATGGAGGTGAAGAATTGAGTTCTTTGCTTTCCCGGTTCCTGTGGTGGGCTGGTATAGACCAGTGCAGATACAGAGTGGAGCTATTTGGGGAGTGTCTGAAGAGAAATTTTAAATGAGGAGAGGCTTAAAAAATATCTGAAGAGTGTTCCCATCCATTTAAGAGAGGCTCAGCCCATCTCATTCCTCCCTGAAAGATTTTTTCCTCCTTAAGATTAAGGGATAAGGGCTGGAAGTATATATTTTTTTTTAAGATTTTATGTACTTCTTGAGAGAAAGGAAAGGAGGGAGAAAGAGGGAAACACTGATGTGTGGTTGCCCCTCACGTATCCCCTACTGGGGCCCTGGCCCACAACCCAGGCATGTGCCCTGTGGTTCCCAGACCAGCATTCAATCCACTGCACCACACCAGCCAGGGCTGGGGTATCTTCTAAAATTACTTCCTGCTAAGGAGTGCAGGTAGTCCTAAACCCAGGAAGAATGGAAATGTCTTGCTGCTAAATTAAAGGACTTAATAAGGACCAGCCTCTGATGATTCAATGGCAGTTTGGGGGAGGGCTGACTGGAATTCTCAGCATGACTATAAGCTTCATGTGAAACTGTTTCGACCTGGAGTATACAAACTTGACAGGTAGGTTAAAAGATATGGTCCAAAGATAAATAGGAAGACAAGGACAAAAAGGCAAGGAAAGGCAGAAACCAGATGAAGGCAGGAAGGGCACTTTTAATACTATCCCAGGTAATGTTAGGATCTGTTACCAACGTAGCTATGAGGCTTGTTCATATATAATTTGGATAGTGGTTTCACCCTTATCCAAATTATCAACATAGGTGCAGCATCTCTTATTAATGATACTGCTGACTCTACCCTGTTTGGCTAGAAGATAGTCAAAGAGCTAGCCTGTTATCTACAAATACATTAGCCAAAGAGTCAAGTGATCCTTGAATCCCCTGTAAGTTTTCTCCTGTGTTGGTGGCAAGATCTTCTAGCAGCAGTGTCCAACCCATGGTCTGCAGGCCATGTGCAGCCCAGGATGGCTATGGATGTGGCCCAAAACAAAACCGTCAATTTATTTAAAACTGTTTTTTGCTCATCAGTTTTCGCTTGTGTTTGTGTATTTAATGTGTGGCCCAGAGACTCCAAAAGGTTGGACATCCCTGGGGCTTGGGTACGGTTTATGAGCACGGTCTCATGGTAGGAAAATCCACCCTATGAAACAGTTGGTCCTATGGCTGCCCCAATACCCACCAGTAGTCCTAGTGCCCTTTTACTTCAGGACAGTTGAGTTATGTTAACAAGTATTATCCGTGAAAGTGAGCTGGGCTAAGGCCCATTCACCCATAGTTAGGTGATTTGAAACGCAACTGGAAGGCAATTCTGAGGTCTTTACTCAGGCCTTTCTGGGGGTGGGAGAGCACATTTTGGTTTAAGGGATGTAAACCCGAAAAGAAGTGCAAAGCCCATGATGACAACAGCCTTGCTACACATTAACTTATATTTAGTGAGGCTCCTGATTTAAAAAAAATATATATCTTTATCAAGGACACTTTTTTCATTGCTTTTAGAGAGATGAAAGGATAGAGGGAGAGACAGAAACAGTGATGTAACAGAAAAACATCAATTGGTTGCCTCCTATATATGCCCAGGCTGGGGGATCAAACCTGCAACCTAGGTATGTGCCAACTGGGAATCGAAGCTGCAGCCCTTTAGGTATGGGACAATGTTCCAACCAACTGAGCCACACCAGCCAAGGTAAGGCTCTTACTTTTTGAAGAGGAATCTGAGATCCATGACTGGCTCACAGGAATACAGGGATTCCCCTTCCTTGGTATCTTCTTGCATTTCTTCAATGGCCTAGGGATCTGACTTGGATTGCCAGGGTGCATTCCTCCAACCAGGTAGCCTGTTGTGAGGATTATCCTAAAACCTACGTAATGTCTTCTAGCCATAGTCTATAATTGCAAGGCTCAAAAAGAAAGTTTTAGTTCTCAATAATTCCAAGGCAAATAATAGGAGAAAAAATAAAACACTAGTTTAGAAGGCTGTAGCCAAACACTTTCAGTAGAAAAATTCAGGATCCTGTCTAGTCCACATGTAAGAAAATAAATAAAAACTTTAAAGAGCCCTGGCTGGTGTAGCTCAGTAGATTGAGTGCCAGCCTGCGAACCAAAGGGTCACTGGTTTGATTCCTAGTCAGGACACATGCCTAGTTTGCAGGCCAGGTCCCTAGTGGGGGACATTCCAGAGGCAATCACACATTGATGTTTCTCTCCCTCTCTTTCTCTCTTCCTCACCTTCTCTCTAAGAATAAATAAATAAAATTTTTAAAATAAACTTTAAAGATAATTATCCAGACCAGAATCTAATATCTACAATTATGTATTATGATTTCTATTGAAACCACTTTTTCACTCCAAAATCATCTGCATTTTATCAAAGATAGCCAAGACTAATTGAATATATACATCTAGTGTCAATAAATTTGGCTTCTTATTTGCAAAAGTAGAGCAAGAACAGTAATTGATCATATAGTTTGCTTTTACATCTGCTTTGCCAGAATCTCTTAAGGAATGTTGAGGTTGAACTCTATCTAATTAACCTCTCAGAAGGAGCCAACCCACATAGTTGCCATCAGCATTTGCCTGCAATACCTATCCATTTGGTGAATTCCTTTGGTTCTCTAGATTTCCTAAATTGTTTTGAGGTTCCTTTTTTGCCATCTTCCAGGAAAGCAACCTTCCTTCTTTACCTGGAAAGAGTGCTGTGAACCAAGTAAGTAAGGTAGAAGGTCGTTTCTCCATGGGGCTTTTATTGGTTTCCAAAGTCCATCTTAATTGCTTAAAACTTTGTGTTGATATCTAGAGTCTACATATATGTCTCTCTCAAACATGACATTCCAGTCAAAGTCTTGGAAATAAACCAATTTCCACTCATGTCATGTTGTAAAAAGGACATTTTCTTTTGAACTTATGCAAACAGACTCATTGCCATGAAAATAATAATACTCTATTAAGAGTTTCCAGTGTCTGGAGGGGTCAATGGCAGAAAAAAATAAATGCCTCAATACTACTTACAAAGTTGTAAAGAAGGAAAATTCCTTATATCTAGAAAACAAAAGACTTTAAATATCAGCAATTTAAATAAAAAGTCATAAAATTGTAACCTTTGTCACCAGTTCATTAAGTCCTGTGTAATTCAACTTGTTTTGCTTGAATCCAGTTTTCCACTAGTTCTTTCAGCCTTGCTTGATAAGTGGGGGTAAGTTTAGTCATAATTCCAAGAAGTTTGCAAGGCTGTCTATTAAGGTTCATATGAGTTTCTCAGTGATGTGGGTACCCCAATAACTAGGTTTTGGAAGGTATACTCTAAGTGAAAAACAGATTTACTAACAATTTCTTTGCCATTGTGAAGGCATCAGCCTTGTGGCAGAGGAAAGTTTCAACTCATCCATGAAAACATACACTCAACAACAAGAACATAATGATAACCTATACTAAGTTGCAGTTGAATAAAGTACACCTTAAATGTATTAGGAGGATGAAGGCAGGCAAAAACTGAAAAAATGCCAGGAAGTCCAAAAGAATGAAGGGGCCATCTTGGGTTATTCATTTAATTTACAGTCATTTTAATTTCTCTCATTCAGGTGCAGATTGTCGCCATCTTTACAAGGACATCAGGATGACAATAGCCTGGCAATGATGAATCATTTTTTTATTTGCTTTTTAATTTTTTTATTTTATTGTTGTTCAAGTACAGTTGTCTGCCTTTTTCATCTCCATGGGTTGTATATATAAGTTCTCTGAGTTCTCTGTTTCCTATACCATTTTTGATCTATCCCTGTCTATTTTATGCCTACCAATTATGCTTCTTCTTCCCTGTACCTTTTTCCCCGTATTCCTCTGTTCCTTCTCCCCACTGAAAACCCTCCACATGATGTTCATTTCTCTGATTCTGTTCCTGTTCTAGTTGTTTGCTTACTTTTTGTTTTCATTGTTTTTCTTTTATCTTTTTAGGTTCATTTGTTGATAGTTTGTGAGTTCATTGTCATTTTACTGTTCATATTTCTGATCTTCCTTTTCTTAGCTAAGTCCCTTTAACATTTCACATAATAATGGCTTGGTGATGATGAACTCCTTTAACTTGACCTTATCTGAGAAGCACTTTATCTGCCCTTCCATTCTGAATGAAAGCTCTGCTTGATAGAGTAATCTTGGATATAGGTCCTTGCCTTTCATAACTTCAAATACTTCTTTTGAGCCCCTTCTTGCCTGCAAGGTTTCTTTTGAGAAATCAGCTGATAGTCTTACGGGAACTCCTTTGTAGATAACTGTCTCCTTTTCTCTTGCTGCTTTTAATATTCTCTCCTTTAATCCTGGGTAACTTAATTGTGATGTGCCTTAGTGTGTGCTTCCTTGGGTCCAAATTCTCTGGAACTCTCTGGGCTTCCTGGATGTCCTGGAAGTCCATTTCCTTCACCAGATTGGGAAAGTTTTCCTTCATTATTTGTTGAAATAAGTTTTCAATTTCTTACTGTTGCTCTCCTGGCACCCCTATAATTCAGATTTTGGAATGTTTCAAGTTGTTCCAGAGGTTCAAAAGTCTCTCTTCATTTTTTTTTGAATTCTTGTTTCTTCATTCAGTTCCAGTTGGATGTTTATTTCTTCCTTTTGTTCCAAATCATTGATTTGAGTCCTGGTTTCCTTCCTGTCACTGTTGATTCCCTGAATATTTTGCTTTATTTCACTTTGGTTATCTTTCATTTGTTCTTTCATTTTTTGACCAAGCTCAATCAGTTCTGTGAACATTTTGATTACCAGGGCTTTATTCTCCATCAGATAGGTTAGCCATCACTTTGTCATTTAGCTCTCTTTCTGAAGTTTTGCCCTGTTCTTTCATTCTGGCCATATTTCTTTGTTTGCAGCCCCTATTAAGTTGTAAGGGGGCAGGCTTTAGGTATTCACCAGGGCAGGGCAACCCTCCTTGCTGTGCTGCAGCACTGCTTGTTGGGGAGGGGCCAGAGAGGGAACAATGCAGCTCCCATGCTCATCTCTAGCCCACTTTTCAAAGAACCCTCATGTGAGACTGGGAGTTTCTCCCACTGAAGCAAGGGCCATACTCCACAGCCAAATCTGTGTCTCAGTTTCCCCTTAAGTCAGCCCGACCTGCGCAGCTAGCCCCATCCACACAGTCCATTGCCTCACCTCAGTTTCTCAGCTAGCCCCACCTCCATGGTCTACCCTCTCACCTTGGGTTCTCTCTGTCAGCTGCCTTACTGGTCTGGTTGTTCTGTTTGACTGTTTCTTTAATTCCGTGTTTGTGAGAGTTCCATGCACTTTGAATTTCTGCCACTTCTGGTTGTTTATTGATTTTAGATTGGTTGTTATCCTCCTTTTCATTGTGTGAGGAAGTGAAGGCTTTCTACCTATGCTTCCATTATGGCTAGAACTCCCTGCACTCAGGGTTCTTAGGATATAATCCAAGCAGTGGAATAGCTGGGTCAAAAGGCAGTTCCATTTTTAGTTTTCTGAGGGAATTCCATACTGTTTTCCAAGCGGTTGCACCAGTCTGCATTCCCACCAACAGTGCACTAGGGTTCCCTTTTCTACACATCCTCTCCAACATTTTGTTGTTTGTCAATTTGTTTATGACAGCCATTCTCACTGGTGTGAAGTAGTATCTCATTGTGGTTTTAATTTGCATTTCCCTGATGGCTAGTGATGCTCAGCATCCTTTCATATGTCTCTGGGCATGAGGGGTCATTTTTGAAAAAAAACAGAATGGACTTTATCTACAGGTGCCACAATCTGATGTTCAGGTTCAGTCATTTTAAGTGTGTTATTCAATTTTGATGACAGATGTCTTGTGTCAGGATATCTCATATTTCCACAATTTTGCATGTATTTCTGGAACATTTACAACATATATAAATACACCATAAAGAAGGCTCAATGTTATTTTATTTGATAATGCTTCCCATGTACTTTCAATACAACAAAACAAGCCTAATTTGTTTAATATTTCTTTTTTATTTCTTTCTTTTCATTTTTAAAATATTTTAATTGTTCTTCTGGCCAAGATGGAGGCGTAGCTGGACACACTGTAACCCCTGTCACAACCAAGATTAAGGGCAACAAACATATAGAATAAAAAAAAGAAAACCCAACCAGGACAGAGAGAAAATTGAATTGTGCAGGAGTCTGACAACAATTCACCCAGACCGGCGACCGGAGGAGGCCCGCGACCAGGGCCAGTGCTGTGACCAGAGGAAGCACCGTGAACGGTGGTGGCCCTGCAACCAGAGGAGGCCCTGGGACCAGGACCGGGGGTGGCTCTGGGACCGGGGACAACTCTGTGACTGGAGTCAGCTGAGCTACTGGGGATGGCTCTGCGATTGTGGATGGCCCTGCGACAGGGGGTGGCCAAGTGACTGGGTATGGCTATGCGACCAGGGGTGACCCTGTGACCAGAGGAGGGGGCTTTGTGGAAGATCCAGAGCTCACACCCGTGATCCTAGGTGAGACCAAAAAAAAAAAAAAAAAAAACCCTGGAACTGTGATAAAAACAGAGTTGAACCCAAAAAGGGAGCATCCCAACAGCTGAAACAGTGGAAGCTGTGAACACCAGGATACCCAAAGGAGACTGCACCACTGAATCTCACAGGTATTCTACCACAGAAGTTCATACGATAAACCCAGGGAGCCAGAACAGATCAATTTAAGAAACTGAGGCTGACAAAAGAGTCTCACAAACAATGGGAAGACAAAGAAACAATCCCCAAATGAAAGAAAAGAGGGGAAGCCCCAGAAAGAATGCTAAATGAAATAGAGGCAACTCAACTATCAGATTTTGAGTTCAAAGCAACGGTTGTCAGGAAGCTCCATGAGCTCTCAAAGAGCTACCAGAAACTACAGGGAAGCTACGATGAACTCACTGCAAACTATATTAACATGAAAAAGGAAATAGAAACTATCAACAAGGGCCAAGAGGAAATGAAGAACACTATTTCTGAACTGAAGAACACAGTGGAAGGAATGAAAAGCAGAATCGATGAAGCAGAAGATCAGATCAGCAAGTTGGAGGACAAAGTACAAAAAAACACCAAGAATGAGCAAGAAAAGGAAAAGAAGCTCAGAAAGAATGAAGAGGGATTAAGAGAAATGCAAGACAATATGAAACATAATAATATCCGTATAATAGGGATACCAGAGGGAGAAGAAGAAGAGCAAGGGATAGATAATCTATTTGAAAAAGTAATGATGGAAAACTTCCCTAATTTCATGAGAGAAAAGGTCACACAAATCCAGGAAACACAAAAGAGTCCCACTCAAGAGGAACCCAAAGAAGCCCATGTCAAGACACATCATAATTTAAATGGCAAAATCCTAAGACAAAGAGAGAATCTTAAAGGCAGCCAGGGAGAAAAAGGAAGTAACATACAAGGGAGCCCTGATAAAGTTAGCAGCTGACTTCTCAATGGAAACGCTCCAAGCCAGAAGAGAATGGCAAGAAATATTCCAAGTAATGAGAACCAAAGGCCTGGAACCAAGACGACTTTACCTAGCAAGGCTTTCAATCAAGATAGAAGGCCAAATAAGGAGCTTCCCAGAAAAAAGGAAGCCTAAAAGAGTACACCTCTACCAAACCAAGCTGCAAGAGATGCTAAAGGGACTGCTTTAAGGAAAGGAAGGAAAAGAGAGAGAGAGAGAGAGAGAGGAACACAGGTACAAAACTGGCAATGAATTAGTACCTATCAATAATAACCTTAAATGTAACTAGATTAAATACTCCAATCAAAAGACATAGAATAGCTGAATGGATAAGAAAGCATGATCCTCACATATGCTGCCTATAAGAGACACACCTCAGGACAAAAGACCTACACAGACTCAACATAAAGGGCTGGAAACAAATTTTCCAAGCAAATGGATAGGAAAAAAAGCCGGGGTAGCAATACTCATATCAGACAAAATAGACTTCAAAAGAAGGGCCATAAAGAAAGACCCAGAGGGTCACTTCATAATACTCAAGGAAGAATCCACCAGGAAGATATAAACATCATAAATATATATGCACCCAACATAGGAGCACCTAAATATATAAAGAAAATCTTAGAGAGCTTCAAGGAAGATATAGACAGCAACATAATTAACACCCCACTGTCAAAAATGGACAGATCTTCTAAACAAAATATCAACAAAGATATTGTGGCATTGAACAACACTCCATATGAAATGGACTTAACTGATATATATAGAGCCCTTCATCCCAAAGAAACTAAACACACGTTGTTTTCAAATGTACATGGAACATTTCCAAAGATAGACCACATGAAAGGACACAAACAAGCCTCAACAAATTCAAGAAAATTGAAATCATACCAAGCATTTTCTCTAACCACAAGGGACTGAAACTAGAAACCAACCCCAAGAGGAAAAACCCAAAACCCTCAAAATCATGGAGATTGAATAACATGCTATTAAACAATGAATGGGTCAAGAATGAAATTAGGGAAGAAATCAAAAAGTTCCTGGAGATAAATGAAAACTTACAACAACCCAAAACTTATGGGACACAGCAAAGGCAGTCCTGAGAGGGAAGTTCATAGCCATACAGGCCTACCTAAAAAAGATTGAAACATTTCAAACAAACAAGTTAACCCTACACCTACAAGAACTTGAGGAACAACAACAAAGTCAGTCCAGAGCAACTAGAAGGAAGGAAATAACCAAGATCAGAGAAGAATTAAATGACATAGAGACGAAAAGCACAATTCTAAGGATCAACGAATCCAGGAACTGGTTCTTTGAAAAGATACATAAAATTGACAAGGCTTTAAGCAGGCTCATCAAGAAAAAAAGAGAGAAGACCCAAATAAACACAATCAGAAATGAAAGAGGAGAGATTACAACTGACACCACAGAAATACAAAGGATTGTAAGAAATTACTATGAACAACTGTATGCCAAGAAATTTGAAAACCTAGGTGAAATGGACAAGTTTCTAGAAAAATATAATCTTCCAAAACTCAATGAAGAAGCAGAAAGCCTGAACAGACCAATAACAGCAGATGAAATTGAAGCAGTAATCAAAAAACTCCTGACACACAAAAGCCCTGGAACAGGTGGTTTCACAGGAGAATTTTACAAAACATTTAAGGAAGAGCTAACCCCTATCCTTCACAGACTTTTCGAAAAGATCCAAAATGATGGAAGACTACCAAACTCTTTTTATGAAGCCAGCATTATCCTAATCCCAAAACCAGATAAAGACACAACAAAAAAAGAAAACTTCAGGCTAACATCGCTGATGAATATAGATGCTAAAATCCTCAGCAAAATATTGGCAAACCACATTCAACAGTACATTAAAAAAATCATACACCATGACCAAGTGGGATTCATCCCTGGTATGCAAGGATGGTTCAACATACACAAATCAGTAAATGTAATACATCACATAAACAAAAGCAAAGACAAAAATCAGATGATCACATCAATAGATGCAGAAAAAGCATTTGATAAGATATGACACCCATTTATGATAAAGCACTCAGCAAAGTGTGAGTAGAGGGATCATTCCTCAACATAATAAAGGCCATATATGAGAGGCCTACTGCCAGCATCATACTGAATGGGCAAAAACTAAAATCTGTTCCACTAAGATCAGGAACAAGACAAGGATGTCCACTTTCACCACTTCTATTCAATATAGTATTAGAAGTCTTAGCCACAGCAATTAGAAAAGAAAAGGAGATCAAAGGCATCCAAATTGGAAAGGAAGAAACAAAGCTATCATTGTTTGCAGATGAGAAGATAATGTACATAGAAAATCCTATAGACTCGGCCAAAAAGCTGCTCATCCTAATAAATGAATTTGGCAAAACAGCAGGGTACAAAGTCAATATCTAGAAATCAAAGGCATTTTTGTATACCAACAATGAAACAGCAGATGCAGAAATCAAGAAAGAAATCCCATTTGATATAGTAAAAAGAAAAATAAAATACCTAGCAATAAACCTAACCAAGGAGGTAAAAGACCTGTATGCAGAAAACTACACAGCACTGAAGAAAGAAATCAAGGAAGACACAAACAGATGGAAACATATACCGTGTTCATGGATTGGAAGAATCAACATCATCAAAATGTCCATACTACCCAAAGAAGTTTACAAATTCAATGCAATACCTATTAAAGTACCAATGGTATATTTCACAGACATAGAACAAACACTTCAAAAATGTGTATGGAACCATAAATGACCTCAACAGCTGCAACAAATTTGAGAAAGAAGAGCAAAGTAGGAGGGATCACAATACCTGATACCAAACTGTATTACAAGGCCACTGTAATAAAAACATCCTGGTACTGGCATAAAAACAGGTACATGGACCAGTGGAACAGAACAGAGAGCCCTGAAATAAACCCAAGTCTCTATGGTCAATTAATATTTGACAAAGTGGGCAACAACATAAAATGGAGAAAAAATAGCCTCTTCAACAAGTGGTGTTGAGAGAACTGGACAGCTACATGCAAAAAAAAAAAAAAGAAAGAAAGAAACTCGAGCATCAACTTACACCATACACAAAAATAAATTCAAGGTAGATAAAAGATTTAAATATAAGCTGTGAAACCTTTAAAGTCCTAGAGGAGAACATAGGCAGGAAAATCTCAGATACTTCATGCAGCAACATTTTTACTGATCTATCCCCTAAAGCAAGGGACATAAAGGAAAGAAGAAACAAATGGGATTTCATCAAAATAAAAAGCTTCTGCATGGCTAAAGAAAACAGTATTAAAATAAAAAGAGAACCGACTGTATGGGAAAACATATTTGCCAATGATACCTCAGACAAGGGTTTAATCTCCAAAATATATGAAGAACTTAGACGACTCCACTCTAAGGAGACAAGCAACCCAATTAAAAAATGGTTAAAGGACTTGAACAGACACTTCTCCAAGGAGGACATACAGAGGATCCAGAGACACGTGAAAAGATGCTCAATATCACAAACTATCAGAGAGATGCAAATTAAAACCACAATGAGATACCACTTCCCACCAGTCAGAATGGCCATCATAAACAAAGCAAGAAACAACAAGTGTTGGAGAGGTTGTGGAGAGAAGGGGACCCTAGTGCACTGCTGGTGGGATTGCAGACTGGTGCAACCACTATGGAAAACAGTATGGATATTTCTAAGAAAACTAAAATTGGATTTCCCTTTTGACTCAGCAATTCCACTGCTAGGATTATATCCTAAGAACCCTGAAACACCAATTCAAAAGAACCTATGCACCTGTATGTTCATAGCAGCACAATGTACAATAGCCAAGTGTTGGAAGCAACCCAGGTGCCCATCAGTAAATGAATGGATCAAAAAACTATGGTATGTTTACACAATGGAATTCTATGCAGCAGAAAGAAAAAATGAGCTCCTACCCTTTGCCACAGCATGGATGGAACTGGAGAGCATTATGCTAAGCGAAATAAGCCAGGCAGTGAAAGACAAATACCATATGATCTCACCTTTAACAGGAACCTAATCAACAAACAAACAAACAAGCATAATATAACCAAAGACACTGAAACAGAGAACAAGCTGACAGTGACCAGAGGGGAGAGGGGAGGGAATTTCAGGGGAAAAGGGGAAGGGTTTACAGGAACAAGTATAAGGGACACATGGATAAAAACTAAGGGGGTGGAAATGGGAGGAAGGCTGGGAGGGCTGGAGCGGTGGGCTGGGATGGCCATAAAAGACAGAAAACTGTACAAGAACAACAATTAAAATAAATAAAAAATATTTTTATTGTTGTTCAAGTACTGTTTTCTGCCTTTCCCCCCACCCCTCCCCCCCACCCCAGTGCTCCCCACCTCCCTCCCCCATTTCCACCCCCCTTGTTGTTGTTCATATGTCCTTTATAATTGTTCCTTTTAGCCCTTCACCCTTTTTCCCCCGTTATCCCCTCCACTCTCCCCTCTGATCACTGTCAGCCTGTTCTCAATTTCAATGTCTTTGGCTATACTTTGCTTGCTTGTTCATTTTGTTGACTAGATTCCTGTTAAAGGTGAGATCATATGATATTTCTCTTTCACCTCCTGGCTTATTTCACTTAGGATAATGCTCTCCAGTTCCATCCATGCTGTTGCAAAGGGTATGATCTCATTTTTTCTATAGTTTAATATTTCTCTTCCAATCTTTTGAGGTGTTCTAGCAGCCCTTCTGGAGCACCCCGAAGTTATTGCTTGGTCAAGACTCTATAAGTTAAATTTTGGGGAGTTTCTCAAAATATATCAAGCAGTTTAGACATTTGGTTAAAAAGGATCATATATCATTATAAAATATTAAATTATTCATTTACCCAAGGTGACAATAAAAGGGTGTCAAATGAAAATATAGGTTGGCAAATTTTTGGTTCTTGGAATTCAGAAGATTATTTCTTAAATAATAAAGGATCTCATCAAGACAATAGAAAACTATTTTAATAAAACATAGATTCTCTGCTTTCTTGGTAGAAAACCTTCTATAATACTATATCAGAAGTAGTATGGAGATACACACAAAGCAGTATGGAGATATGTCAAAAAATTAAAAATGGATCTGCCTTTTGACCTATGATCCTACTTCTGGGAATATATCTGAAGAAACCCAAAACATTAATTCAAAAGAACATAAGCACCTCATTGTTCACTGCAGAATTATTTACAATTGCCAAGATATGGAAGCAGCCCAAGTGTCCATCAGTAGATGAGTGGGTAAAACAACTATGAGACATTTACACAATGGAATACTACTTGGCTGTAAGAAATAAGAAAAATTTACCCTTTGAAGCAGCATGGATGGACCTGGAGAACATTGTGCTAAGTAAAAAAAGCCAGTCAGAGAAAGACAAATACCACATGATTCCACTCATATGTGGAATCTAATGAACAAACTTAACTAAGAAGGAAAATGGAGACAGACTCATAGATGGAGAGCAGGATGATAGCTATGGGGTGGGGCAGGTTAGGAGGCAGAGGGATTGAACAAAAAGGAAAAAGGACTCCTGAACGTGGACAACAGTGTGGTGATTGCTGGCGGGGAGGAGGTGTCAGGAAGCTAAAAGGTAATGGAATAAATACAATATATTTTTTTAAAAAACCCTCATCCCTTTTAACAGAGTGAAAAGCATCCAAACTCTCACTCTACATCAGATTACTTTTGTTAGTTAAATTAGTTTACTTAATTAAAATTCACTCTTATTCAGCTTAACCACCTACAAAATCTCCTCAAGATCTTTCTCCACAAACTTCTATAACTTTGTCTTTTCTACAGCTTAGTTTATCTCTTCTTAAGTCATTCAGAAACACCAACCTTATTTTAGGGCAAACCTAGATCTTTTAGTTCCTTCAAAAATGTATTTCCATACCCTATATCTTCTTTTCTTAACTTTTTAATTTTTTTTATTTTTTAATTATATTTTATTAATTATGCTATTACAGTTGTCCCATTTCTCCCCCATCATTCCCCTTCACCCTGCACATCCCCTCCCACCAACATTCCCCCCTTGAGTTCATGTCCATGTGTCACAAGTTCTTTAGCTTCTACACTTTCCATACTATTCTTGCCCTCCCCCCTGTCTATTTTCTACCCACCATCTATGCTACTTAGTCTCTGTACCTTTTGCCCTATCTCCTCCTCCCACTCCCCTGTTGCTAACTCTCCATGTGATCTCCATTTCTGTGTTTCTGCTCTTGTTCTAGTTGTTGGCTTAGTTTGCTTTTGTTTGAGGTGTGGTTGTTAATATCTCTGAGTTTGGTATCTTTTTACTGTCTTATTTTTTATCTTCTTTTTCTTAGATAAGTCCCTTTAACATTTCATATAATAAGGGCTTGGTGATGATGAACTCCTTTAACTTGACCTTATCTGAGAAGCACTTTATCTTCCCTTCCATGCTAAATGAAAGCTTCGCTGGATAGAGCAATCTTGGATGTAGGCCCTTGACTTTCATGACTTGGAATATTTCTTTCTAGCCCCTTCTTGCCTGTAAGGTCTCTTTTGAGAAATCAGCTGACAGTCTGATGGGAACTCCTTTGTAGGTGACTATCCCCTTATCCCTTACTGCTTCTAGACTTCTCTCCTTCATTTTAATTTTGGCTAATGTAATGATGATGTGCCTTGGTGTGTTCCTCCTTGGGTCCAACTTCTTTGGGACTCTCTGAGCTTCCTGGACTTCCTGGTAGTCTGTTTCCTTTGCCAGCTTGGGGGAGTTCTCCTTTATTATTTGTTCAAATAAGTTTTCCACTTGTTGCTCTTCCTCTTCCCCTTCTGGTACGCCTATCATTCGGATGTTAGGACATTTAAAGATGTCCTGGAGGTTTCTAAGCCTCTCCTCCTTTTTTCTGAATTCTTGTTTCTTCATTCTTCTCTGTTTTGTTGTTTTTTTCTTCCTTTTAGTCCACTCCATTGATTTGAGTTTCAGTTTTCCTCCCATCACTATTGGTTCCCTGTGCATTTTTCTTCATTTCACTTACTGTATCCTTCATTTGTTCGTGTAATTTGCAACCAAAATCAACCAATTCTTTGAGTTTCCTAATCGCCATTGCTTTGAGCTGTACATCTGATAGGTTGGCTATCTCTTGGTCACTTAGATGAATTAGCTCTGGGACTTTGATCTGTTCTCCCATTTGAGCCATTTTTGACTTTTTTTCTTCTGGTCTGGTCACGGCTGTTATGTAGTGAGGGGCGGAGCCTTAGGTGTTCACTGAGGCGGGGCAACCCAGTTGCTGGGTTGTGATGCTGGAAGTGGGGGTGATGCCCGAGAGGGAAGAATGGCGCTTGCTCCACTCTCTCTCAGATTCCAGTCCCTTCTGCCACTCTCCCTAAGAAAATTGGGCCCTTCTGGTGTTGATTTCCATGTGGGTGGGCTTCTGTACATTCTAGGACCCTGTGGGTCTCTCTAATGAACTCTCCTGTGAGGCTGGGATTCTCTCCAGGCACCTCAACCCCCACAGGTGTTTTCAATCAGTGCTTTTATGCTTTATTTCCCGGCACTGGGGCCCTGCATTGTGCAGTCTGTCTCACTGCCCATTTTCGCCTGGATTATCTGTGCGCGAATGTGTGACCGCGGTCAGCCACCTTGTACGCCTCACTTGGTCTACTCATTGCCTCCCCGCGCTTGGTAACCACCACCTGTGCGCCTGGGGTGTGCCAACGCCAACCGCCGCCTGTGTGCCCGGGACCACTAGCCACTGTTTTTTCCTGCTGCAACCCCTCACTGCCAGCCGTGGACTATGCCCCTCTTACTGGTCTGGGTGAATCGTTGTCGGACTTCCGTACAATTCAGTTTTCTATCTGTGCTGGTTGTTTTTTTTTTTTTGGTTCTATATTTTTGTTGTCCTTAATCTTGATTGTGAGAGGAGGCACAGTGTGTCCACGTATGCCTCCATCTTGGCCAGAAGTTTTTTTTAAACTTTTTTTAAATTAAATTTTATTTTAATTGTTGTTCTTATACAGTCTTCTGTTTTCTACTCCCATCCTTTTTTTAACTTTTTAAAATTGTTGTTCAAGTACAGTTGTCTCCATTTCCCCCCCACCATTCCCCTATCTTCATCCATCCCCACTTCCTACCCTCGGTCCTACCTCCTTTGATTTTGTCCATGTGTCCTTTACAGATGTTCCTGAAAACCCTTCCCCCTTTCTCCCCATTCCCCCTTCCCACCTCCCCTCTGATTTCTGTCAGTTTGTTCTTTATTTCAGTGTCTCTGGTTATATTTTGCTTGCTTGTTTGTTTTGCTGATTAGTTCCATACCTTATATCTTCTATTATTAAAAACATATAGTTTCTTTCCATCTTAATTAGAAATTTTAATTCTTAGGAACCTCAATTTCTAGTGACAACTAAAAAGTAAGCAGTTGGTATTCTTTATATTGATACCTTTATGGACACATTGAATAATTTCTAAAAATATATTACCACATAGCACAATTGTGAATGTGGCAGTACAAGACATGTTTTACTAATGGGTTCAAATACCTTTAGTTTATAATATGCAGCATGTAGGTAATCCTATGTTCAGTAATTAATATTTCATTATTTTATCTTATTTGGAAATGGTCTAGATATTCAATGAATATCTATTATTTAATTTAGGTAGCAAATCTTTAAAGTTTCAAGTTACCAAAGAGATTTACAAAACCACTTAAGTAGAATATAATTATTGCTGAAGAGTTTACCCAACAGAAACTTTTTATCCCATTTACATTTACTTAGTTTCCTTGGTCCTAACAATTATGTTTAGATTACTTATGAAAATTTTATCATACTAAGTTATTTTTCTTGCTGAAAAAATTTGTAACAAAGAGAACATGAACTTATTTAACTAATAGACCTAGGTAGAATTAAATTAACTAATAGACCCAGGTAAAATATTTAATGCTGATTATTTTAAAGATATGCCTATTTAAACCAAATCTGACCAGATCAAATCATGGGATTCTGAAACGCATTTGGGTTAGTCTGTTTACTGATTTAAGATTTTGCTCAGATGACCAAAGCTTTGTATACTGCAAGAATTCTTTAATCTTTTTTATTGTTCTATTACAGTTGTCCCAATTTTTCCCTGTTGCTGTCCCCTGCCCCACACCCACACCCTGCTCCCTCAATCAATTCTTACTCTGTTGTCCATTACCATGAATCGGTTATACATGTTCCTTGACTTTTAAACACAGGTGGCAAACACAAGGCCCACAGGCCAAATCCCACCCTCTACCTTGTTTTGTCTTGCCTGGCACTTTGTTTCTACCTGGCAGCAGTGCCAAGCTCTCAGTTAATTGTTAAGGAGTAGTTACATTTACACAGTCCTAAAATTACATTTGGCCCTTTGAAGGCAACCTCGAGGCTAATATGGCCCCTGGTGAAAATGAGTTTGACACTCCTGCATTAAAGCAATTTTAAAATTATAATAAATTATAGATTGCATTCCATTGTCTCCAAGAGGCCTGACAAACATAAACAACAGAAAATGGAAAGTGAGTGTGCACAAAAAAGTCAAAAAGCTCAGAAGGCAAGAAGAGCAGCTTCAGAATGCTTGAATTTAAGGTGGCAGATTATCCTAGAGGAGGATAGCACTGGAAAGGAGTCTGAGCACACTGCAGCTGCTGCCCCATATCTGGAAATGAAGAAGACGTGAAAGGGGAAGAAGCCTCAGATGCTATTTTACTCCTGTGCTTGATATTTGCAAGGGAACAAGCTGGAAAAAAAACCCCTACAAAACAAAACAAAACAAAACAAAACAAAACAAAACAAAACAAAAAACAGATGGCTTCCTCCTTTTCAGGATGGCTGCAGCAAACAAGTCATGGGACAAGCTCTGACTAGGATCTGATCTCTGGTTACTACAGTCAAATCATTTAAAACAAATAACATTGCCAAACAACATATCTCACTCACACCCAAACATACAAACATTAAGATTTACTTGGCTAACTCAAGGCAAAATTCAAAACCAGTTTAAAGTTAACAAAATCCCATAGCTAGGTTGAGACACAGACTCAACAAATAATAGATACAGTTCCATTAATCAATTGCCCAATTTTATCATTGTAAAATGAAAGTGCTGTTTGTCAGCTACACCCATTCAGCAGTGAGCACTGCAGGTCTGTCCCTGGAATAATCAGTCCAGGCAGCTTCTCGTACAGAACCTGGAGAGACCAACAATGGCCAGGGGTAACTGAACTATGGGCAGAAAGCCCCTCAGAGCTAAGTCCCTTAAACTACAGAAGTCATATTGTCATATAAAATTTAAAGGAGTGACCCACCTTGAGGGATATATGATGGACAACAAGAACAGAAATGCCATGTGAGACAAAGGGGCTGTCTGCCCTCAGAAGTGGGACATTATATGGGCACCTCTAATTGCCCACAAGGTGTGCCACTGACAGAAATCAGTCCCATGAGGTCAGAGGAAAAGAGAAAGGGATGGCCAGGACCATCCATTTAAGAGGCACCCACCAGTCTCAATATAACCAAAGTTACCAAGAGCACCTCTCAAAACCTTCTTCCCTAAGACAACCAAAAGGGAAAATCCCCAAACCAAATGGCCTTACAAGGACTCAGATAAACAGGATTTGGGGATCCTGGGTCTAATTCTGGAGAATGTACCCCATGGGTCTGCATTTGAAGATTGAATCTGAGTTTCCCATAGCTGACACAAACATGGCAACACAAACATACACACAAATAATAAAATCCAATTCCTGCAGTAGAGAAATGAAAGGATGGTGAACACAATGATCCCATAACCTCTAACCTACTGAAAACACTATCAGTGACCCAGGGTTCCCTGACAACTAAGCAACTAGGCCAGAGATGGTCACCCAAGGATGTCTGAGATGGCCTTACAGGTGTTCCTCAACTCTCCAGCATTAGATCTAGGTCAGGCCCTAAATCCAGCTTCCTGAAGACAGTTTCTGACTGACTAACCTGAAACCAAGTTCACACCAGAAATAAAACTATCCTTTTGACAACCCTATAGCCAAAACAGGAATAGAAACACTAATTAAAGCACCTACAGGGGCTGACTTATTTCCATTCTAAAGTGCTCAACAAAACAAGTTCAGGTGGCCACCTTGCTACATTGCCGAGGTGGGCTAGACAACCATTCCAGTGGTCAACACCAATCTGGAATTTCCTATAGAAGAAATCCCCTCTCTAGTAGAGACACAGACAAGTAAGCCCCCAATGAGCTGCTGCCACCAACTGTTTCACCAAGGATCCATGCCAGGCAGAGAGGGAGTCCCTTTAGGAGAGTCCCTTATGGGTTGCCAAATTTGCTAGTGAACTCAAGGGATTTTCTGTTTAAGGTGTTCTATTCAAGAACAAGATGTGGTTGTTGTTAGGTAGTTTTATTTACTTGAAGCTAGAAAAGGAAATGGGGGATTCACATCCAAAGCTCTGTCTCCCTGAAGGGAGGTTTAACCAATGCTTATATATATTATTTGGTTAATTACATGTTGATTTCTTCTTTGTAGTTGGCAAAATTTATCCAGTTGGATTCCAGTCAAGTTCTGCTTGTGTCTGCTATATTTTAGGCACAGTTGTGTCTGCTATATTTTAACATTTACCAAGAATACAACTTAGTAAGAACTGCCCAGACCTTGAGACCCTTGCCCTAACACAATGATTGTTTTCTCTATCTTATGCCATGGTTTCTAACCCCTAATAAAGAACATATCATAGGTATGATATTTAGTGCCAGCCCATTTTTGTGGTTTTCAACCTAATAATTCTGCCTGGAAATCCTCCCACAAAACTTTAGTCAATTCCTACATTCACTTCTCACAACAGCTCTTCCAAATCTACATCACTATCCTCAAACCCAATGCCTATTCCTGCTCCCAACATTCTCAGTAGACAGAATCAGTTCTTAGTTTACAGAGGAAAAATAGAACTAAGGGTGTGAATTTCAGTCACTTTCTGGCCTTAGTTAAGTGAACAGGCAAGAGACAGTGCCTCAGTCAGCAATTCTTGGGAGATCCACTACTGTCTAACTACCTTCACATATGAGGTCTGTCTGGAGAAAGTCTAGTCATTGTTAATGTAACAAGAACTGTGTACAGGACATCTATGTAAACTGGCAGCCACAGAAAGTGGACTGGAATGCACATGTGTGAACAATGATGACTTCACTGTACTAGTCAGTAGAGGCAATAGACACTGTTGAGTGAGCATGTGCACTACGTGGCTGTTTCAATAAAAATGATTGAGCAAGTAGAGCAATGTATCTACATCAAATTTTGCATTAAACTTGAACATTCCTCTGTGGAAACTATTTGGATGATTCAGGAGGATGCAACTATGGGCAACTAGTGATGGCAGCTTCATCATGACAATGTGCCCATTCATGCATCACATCTTGTGCACAGTTTTTTTTTTCACAGAACATCAAATCACCCAGTGACTCAGCTCCCTACAGCCCAGATTTGACACCCTGTGACTTCAGGCTTTTCCCAAAACTAGAATCACCTTTGAAAGGGAAGAAATTTCAGATTATTGATGAGATTCAGAAAAATATGATGGGACAGGTGATTGCAATTGGGGGAACTGTGTGATGTCCCAAGGTGCCTAATTTGAAGGGAACTGAGGTATTATTGTCCTATGTACAAGGGTTGTTGTATCATCTTCAATAAATGTGTCTTTTTCATAGTATATGGCTGGATACTTTATGGACATATCTATTCTCTTAGGTCCAGTTTATGGGAAAGCTTGACATTTTTACCTCCTATTTTAGAAGCTGAAGTATTCTACTACCTTTGTGTCCAAGATCAAATTCTCCACTAGAGTCTTGGACCTCATCCCCTCCCCTCTCAGAAAGTGCATGCATCAGTCATCTCTTTCTTCTGCATCTTCAACCTTCTCTATCTCCTAGCTCCTTCCTCATCAGCATAAGAACATTTTCAAGTTTCTACCATCCTTTTAAAAATCCTCTCTCAATTTTATGAGATCTTCCAGCTGCCATCTGATATTTCCCTTTCCAAGCTTATTGGAAGTATACCCATTTACAGTCTCTATTCCTCCAATGCCCAATGTTCCAGTTAAAAATTGCTGTGTAGTAAACCACCCCAAAACTTGGGGCTGAAAACAATAATCATTTTATTATACTCATGACTGTGTGGGTGAGTAATTTGGGAAAGGCTCTCTGGATAATTCTTCTGTCCCATATGGCATCTACTAGTCACTCAGTAGTATCCAGCTGGTATCTAGGTTGATCTAGAGGGTCCAAGATGGTTTCCTTCATGCCTGGTAGCTTTGTGGGGATGTCTAGAACACCGGACACAGCTAGGCTGCTCTCTTTCCATGTTCTCATGATCTCTCAATATAATCTCTCTAGCAGCATGATTGGACTTTTTACATGATTGTTCAGGGCTCCAAAAGACCAAGGCAAAGTTGCAAGGTAAGTTGACTTCCAAGTTACCCTTGGAAGTCAAATAGCATCACTTTCTTGCATTCTGTCAGTTAAACATATTTACAGGGCCCAAAGATTCAAGAGTGGGAGACTACGCAGGGGCCTGATTACTGGGAGAAATGGTTAATAAGAGCCACATGTTAAAGTCTACCACACCATGTACTTGTCAAACCACAGCAATCTGTCAACATTCCTTGCTATTCCACTGAAATTCCAATCTCTGAGGTAAAGACCTCTTAATTGTTAAATCCAATGCATGGTTTTCAATACATGCATTGCTTGCTTTTATGCTGAATTGTACCCTTGGGGAAACTCTCCTTCATTGGCTTCTGTATACCACCTTTCCTGGCTTGCCTGTCACTTTCTGTTTCTCAGTCTCCTAAGTGACTCATTTCTTATGCTCTTCCCTTAACTACTGGCCTTTGCTAACAGTTCTCTTCTCCCTCTGCACACTGTATGCCTTGAGAAGGAACATATCTTCCAATAAAGACTCCTTATGGTTAACTGGGCGCAAATTCCTAACTAGAGTCTAACAGTCATCTCTGACAGAGGCCTCACTAACATTGTGTACCAGGAAAAAGCCACAGCCTGAGCTGCCAAGCCTCCTGCAGTGAATTCCAGTTATCCGATCTGACCTTTATAAAGGAGTTCCTAGAACCCCATCCAATCAGAAATGTACAGTTATATCCTCATTTGCATCTATACTGATCAATAAAAGAAGGTCCACAATGACCAATCAAAACACAATTCTGACCAATCAAGACAGTGCTATTTTAAACAATCAAACTGTGTAAATTTGCATTCCTCATTTGCATAAAAATGTGCCAATCAGGGACCATGGTTGGCACTTTCTTTATATAAGCAGGCCTCTCCTTTGTCCCAGGGGAGCACACTTTTTCTTTCCCCATTGGGAAAGTGTTTACCTGAATAAATTTTCTCCTTTTACTACACCCCAGACTGGGTACTCCTATTGGCATTATATTGGTGTCAGTAAACTTTTGTTAAAATCCTGTCTGGTTATATCATCTACACCTCATCCATAACTTATCTATTGGTAATTCCTCAACATATTACACATCTCCATCCCAGATCTTTCTCCAGTCTTTCAGATTCATATGAACTCTGACTGGCTATCCCACAGGTACCCAAACATGGGCACAGCTTCTCTATTAAACTTGCATTCTTATATTATTTATCCTGTACTAATCATCCTTCCAGATGCCCAGTGCAAAAACTTGAAAGTCATCCTTAACCTTGCCCTCCTTCTAATTCCCCATTCAATACTTTGTCGCTAGTCTCCAATCATTCAACCTGCTAAAAAGCTTTTGATTTACCCGCTTCTCTCCATCTCAGATACTAGGTCAGGCAGAGGACTGGCAGGCATCTTGCCCTGTCATTCTGATCTATAAATTGCATACAAAATAACAGCTTACTGGGATAGACTCAAATATTTTTTTTTCTTTAAAAAAGCAGAGGTGACCAAGAGATAACAGGATGGGGGATATTTAGGGTAAAGCTCCTCATGAGGAGAGGCACTCAGGATGGTGGCAGTGGAATTCTGACTGTCCAGAGTAAAATTATTTCAGCTCATGGGAAAGCCCAAGTAGGGGCTTGTAAAGCTTCTCATATCATCTTGAAACTTCATCACATTTAACTTATCTATTTCTAAAAACTGCCTTTATCAAGCCACATCATGGGAGCTGAAGTCCAGATCCTGGACTTCCTATCCTACTAGAACATTCTCACTACATTGGCCACAGGTTACATAACAGTGACCAGATAGATTATGGATTCCAGGAAATGACCAAGTAGCTTCTATCAAACCCACCATCCTTCGAATATAACAATATTTTCTATATAAAATATTTTTAAAACACAACTACCTAGAAGTATTAACAAACAACTCAGAGCAGACAGAAACTGGAAGAGAATCTACCAGGAGTGTCCAAACTGCAGCCCAGCATGGCTGTGAATGCAACCCAACATAAAGTCGTAAATTTACTTAAAATATTAGGAGATTTTTTTGTGATTATGTGTCACAATGTATTTAATATGTGGCCCAAGACAACTCTTCTTCTTCTAGTGTGGCTCAGAGGTGCCAAAAGGCTGGACATCCCTGAACACTAAAAGATAGAATTAGAAGTAAGTGAGATCCAATTTTTAAAGCTTTTAGCCAAAGGGCAGGCCCCAATCAGTTACCTGATGGGTGGGTAAAACTGAGTTTTTACCAGAGGACAGAGTAAAATCCTGGAATGGAGATACCCTGACAAGGTGAACCTTAAATTCTCTATATAAACTCTGACCAAATCACTGGTCACCCTCTGAACCACACATGCAGGGGCAAGTCTCCAAACAACCCATATAAAGCTAAAATAACTGAATAGAAAGTTTAGTTGCTGCTTACCACAAGGGAGACTGAATATGGAATTTGAATTAAGTCTAGTTAACTGTCTGCTAAAAAATCAACAAAAAAATCAATACTTTTCAGTGGGACATAATGGAATCCAGATTTTCTACAACAGGGGTCCCCAACCCCCAGGCCAAGGACCAGTACTGGTGTGTGGCCTGTTAGGAACTGGGCTGTGCAGCAGGAGGTAAGGGGAAGGTGAGCAAGTAAAGCTTCATCTGTATTTACAACCACTCCCTATCACTGGCATTACCGCCTGAGGTCCACCTCCTGTCAAATCAGTGGCAGCATTAGATTCTCATAGGAGTGTGAACCCTACTGTGAACTGCACATGCGAAAGATCTAGATTGTGCACACCTTATGAGAATCTAATGCCCGATGATCTGAGGTACTGCTGAGGCAGTGATGCTAATGCTACAGAGTGGCTGCAAATACACATTATCATTAGCAGAAAGGTGTGACTGTGCGGAGACCATAATAAATCAATTGCTTGCAGACCCATATCAAAACCCTATTGGTGAGTGGCAAGTGACAATTAAGTTGCATCTGGTGGCAGGATTTATAGAGGCAAGTGAGTTGACGTACTTCAATTGTACAGCTGCATCTGGTAGCAGGCTTTAAGTCAGAATCTGACACTTATTTTAGTCTGTGTGTTACCTGCCCATTATTTTATTTTCCACTTCCATTCGTCCCTCTTTCCCACACTGCACACTTATCTCAGTTACAGTTTTGGTAAGCCCACATACTAACCCTGGCCAAAATGAATAAAAAACAAATGTTGCTGAAGACCTTCTTTGAAAAGGGTGAAAGACCCAATGATGAGACAGCATAAGACTCTAAGACTGCCAGCAAAAAGAAAGCTGCATTTAAAAGAAAATACCAAGAGTTCTACTTAAATTACAGGTTCATGCAACAGGTGATTCACATTCTCCAAGTCTGTTTGTATAACATGTGGTAATCGGCCAGCCAACGAAGTAATGAAACCTTCAAAACTGATTTGCCACATGGACACCAAGCACCCTGCATTAAAAAAACAAGCCTTTGGAGTTTTTCAAAGAAAAATATGTGAACACAAAGAACAGAAGCAATTATTGAAGGCCACCGCTTCCTCAAATGCATCTGCATAGAGAGCATCATTCTTAGTGGCTAACAGCATTGCTAAAGCTAAGCAGCCCTTTACTATTGGTAAAGAGTTGATCCTGCCTGATGCTAAGGACATCTGTTGTGAACTTTTAGGAAAGGCTGCAGTTCAAAAGGTGGCATATGCTCCTCTTTCAGCTAGCACCATAACTACATGAATTGATGAAATAGCAGAGGATATTGAGGCACAATTGTTAGAGAGGATGAATGAGTCACCAAGGTATGCAATCCAGGTTGATGAGTCTACCAATGTTGACAGCAAGGCAACAATGCTTGTTTTTGTGTGATATATTTTACAGGATACACATAAGTATATGTTATGTGCACTTTGTTGCCAACCAATACCACAGCTGCATGATTGTTAAAGTCTTTGAGAGATTACATGTCAGGAAAAGTGAACTGGTCATTTTGTGTCAGTATATGCATGGGCAGACTGGCTGCCATAACTGGACAGCTTTCTGGTTTCACTACTCAGGTCAAAGAGGTTACTTCTGAATGTGAGTCTGTGCACTGTGTCATCCATAGAGAAATGCTGACTAGCTGAAAAATGTCATGTGAACTTAATGTTTTGCAGGATGTGATTGAAATTATCAACCACGTTTGCCCTGGCTGGTGTGGCTCAGTGGACTGAGTGCCAGCCTACGAACCAAAGGGTTGCTGATTCAATTCCCAGTCAGGGCACATGCCTGGGTTGTGGTCCAGGTCCCCAGTAGGGGGCACATGAGAGGCAACCACACATTGATGTTTCTCTCCCTCTCTTTCTCCTTCCCTTCCCTTCTCTTTAAAAATAAATAAAATCTTTAAAAACTTATCAGGCACATTAAAGTACATGCCCTTAACTCATGTCTGTTCATGCAGCTTTTTGAGGAGATAGATGCAGAGTACACATGTCCTCTTACACACAGAAGTGAGATGGCTTTTTAAAGGTAGATTACTGTCCAGAGCTTCTGAGTTATGAGAGCCACTCCAGAGATTTCTCTCAGTGAAACAGTCACCACTGGCAGCACATTTCAGTGACACAGAATGAGTCACAAAACTTGCTTACTTGTGTGACATATTCAATCTGTCAGTTCAGGAAGAACAACGACTGTGTTCAAGTCAGCAGATAAAGTGGCTGCATTCAAAGCCAAATTGGAGTTATGGGGGCAATGAATGAACAATGACATTTTTGACATGTTTCAAACACTAGCAGATATTTTGAAAGAGACTGAACCAGGGCCTTCTTTCTCCCAGCTGGTGCATGATCACCTGTCTCAGCTTTCAAAAGAGTTTGAGTATTACTTCCAAACCACAAAGATCCCTGAACTGGGAAGGAATGGATCTGCAACCCATTTGTGAATAAACCGGGTGAATCAACTGTCTGTGCTAGAAAAGGATCAACTGCTTGAGATTGCAAATGACGGTGGTCTAAAAACATGTTTGAGACAACTTCAAATCTCCATATGTTTGGGATTAAAGTCAAGGCAGAGTATCCTGAAATTGACATAAAAGCACTGAAAAGCTTGCTTCCATTTCCTATACCCTATCTTTGTGAAGCAGGGTTTTCTGCAGTGACAGCAACCGAAATGAGACTACAGGGTAGTCTGGACATAAGCAACACACGTCGCGTGTCACCGTCTCCCATCGCCCCCAGATGGGATCACCTAGTTGCAAGAAAACAAGTTCAGGGCTCCCACTGATTCTGCATCATGGTGACTTGTGTAATTATTTTATTATATTATAATCTAATAATAATAGAAATAAAGTGTATAATAAATGTAATGTGCTTGAATCATCCTCAAGCCATCCCCCTACCCCCAGTCCGTGGAAAAATTGGAAAAATTGTCTTCCACAAAAATGGTCCCTGGTGCCAAAAAAGTTGGGGACTGCTGCTCTACAACATGTCCTCTACAATGTTCAGGAGACAAAATAAAATGACTGGACATATTGGAAACAAAAAAATGTGACCCATACTAAAAAAAAAGGCACTCAGTGAAGACTGGCCCAAAACAGCCTAGATGTTGGAATTAGCAGACAAAAGTTTTTAAGCAGCTATTATAAACTATGCCTGAGGATATAGAGGAAAATATGCTCATAATAAATAGTGACCAGCTGCATTCCATCCAGGCAAAAATGACCAGACTGTAAATATGGGCAACTGGTTCAAGGTCTAAAAGATATATGGCAAGCCTAGCCAGGAGATACAGTACCCACTGGCATTGTCTTAGTTCAGATTCTCATTGTTTCTCATGTAGACATAAATTGTCTCCCTGCTACAGGTTGATATTTACTATGGCCCCCTACACATAAACACACATTCAGACACTAAACACACATACTTTGATTCCAGAATTAACTTCTAGAACATAGCTTTAATCAGGACTTTATTGATTGCAAATAACAGAAACACAACTTTAACTTGAGCAAAAAAGGAAATTTATTGGAAGTCTCACGTAATTATAGGAAGGCCAAGGATGTAGTTGGGCATCAAGGGCAAGTAAGGCCAGTGACTTGGGCCTGACTGGTGTGGCTCAGTGGATTGAGTGCCAGCCTACAAATTGGGGGTCGCTGGTTCTATTCCCAGTCAGGACACATGCCTGGATTGCGGTCCAGGTCCCCAGTTGGGGGCACATGAGAGGCAACCACACATTGATGTTTCTTTCTCTTCCTTACCCTCTCTAAAAATAAAACAAACAAACAAATAAATAAATAAATAAATTTTTAAAAAGACCAGTGACTTGAACACCAATAGGAATCTACTGCTCATCCTGTATGCTGACTGCATTATCTCAAACAAGCTTCCTCCTGTGGCTGTGAAAGGGCAACCAGCAGTTCCAGGCCACACATCTCCCAAATGTGCCACAAAAGTGGGACACAATATTTCCCCTCATTTAAGTTAGAAAAAATTGAAGAGAAGGATTTTGATTGTTTTGATCTAGATCACATGCCCACATATCAACCAATGAAATCAATTGTGGGTAGGAAGATGAAAAACTATGATTGAAAGACTCTACCAGAACTACATAGTTGGACAGGAGAGAAGCAGCACCTCTCCACAACAGAGGGTTTTGTCTTCAAGGGAAGGGAAAGACACAGGATAAACAAACAATAAAGCTCTAACAGATTTTCTGTGTTCTCTACCTCAGTTGGTGGTAATCCCCATCCTCCATGCTATCATCCATTGCAGAGTCCTGGAATTTTTCTGATAGAAGAAACTTTTAATTGTCCCTAATATCTGTTCTCTTCTTCCATCTACCTGGTATTTTGCTACTTAGAACATGTATATGATGGCTGGAGCTCTAACTTTGCACCATTAGGACAGGTGTCACACTGTGGAGATGATAGGACATTAAACTCTTCAGGGTTTAACATGTAAGAGAAACAAATTTCTATCCTGTTTAATCCACTATTATTTTGGATGTCTGATAACTCACAACTGTACATAATCCTGATGCCCTCCCTCACTGCCCACCTCTAATCAAGGCAGAACAATTTAGAAGTTAAGAGTGGCATGCAGTGAAACAGGTTAGAAGGGGTTAGAGCCAAAAAACTGGGCTTGAATCTAGGCTCTGTCACTTATTAGCTCTGTTATCCTCAGCAAATTGCCTTCTCTCTATGTATCTCAGCTTCCTCATGCATAAAATGACAATGTTATTTACCACCTAGGTTGTTTGTGAGAATTTACATAATATAATTCACATAAGTACTGAGAATGGTATGTGGCACATAATAAGTGATCGATGAGTGTTAGCTACCATTTTCAATGCCTGCCAGTTTTACCTACTAAACACCTTGGAAGGCAGTCCCTACCTTTACAGCCCAAGTGCCACTTTATTCCATTCCTGTTAGCGCTGCCTCTAGTCACATTCTTCTACAGCATCCTCCATGCTGCCTCAGTCTGACCTTTCTAGAACACTCCAATCTGACCAGGTCACACCCCTATGAATCCCCCTGATGGCTCTCCATTATCTACAGAATGAATACTTAACTCCCCAACCTGGTGAACTAAGCCCTTTTAGATGAGGGTTCAACAGGCCTTCCTGAATTCACCTTCTGCCACTCTTTCACCAACAACCACACCCTGGCTGCACCGGAACTATTATCTACCATCAAGTAAGACTTGGCCACAAAACATCAATTGTTCCCACTCCCTCCCTCCTGAACTTTTTCCTCCCTTGGCTTCTGTGGCACCACACTCCCCTGGTTTTCTTTCAATCTCCCGGGCTCTTCCTTTTCCATTTTTCTCATGAACTTCTCATTCTCCCACCCCTTGGTAAGTGTCAGGGTTCCCTCCTTACTCCACAACTTGTTTCACTTCATGTCCTTTTCCTAAGTGATGGCATTCATTGGCAGGCTTTCAAGCTCTAACTACATGCTGTGACTCCGAGATCTTCACTGATGACCTCTCACCTGAGCTCTGGTCTCAAACATCCTGATAGATAGTAACTCCTGGAGGTCACACAGACACAACCTGATCATGTCCAAAATGGAACTCATCTTCTCCATCCCAAACTTCATTCTCTTCACTCTAAATCTATTGTTGGCACCACCACCACCCAAGACAGAAACCTATAACTCTTCATTCTCTCTATTTTCTATATCTAAGTAATTGCCAAATCCTGCCAAATTTACAACCTCAGTAGCTCTCCAGTCTTTCTTGTCTCCATTTGCACTGGCCATTGTCGTAGTCTGGCTCTATCATCTCCAACATGATTGTTCTCTCTACAATAGTCCCCTCTCTACCTCTAGTCTGTCATGCCTCCAACCCAACTGACAACCTGAGTTGCATACCTGTATTGAAAACTTGTACATACCACTGCACTGCTTGAAACTCTTCACTGGTTCTCATTGCCCAGTCAGACAAAATTACTCCTTTCCCTATAATTGTTAAATACCTCCCATGTACCAAGGACTATGCTAGGTATTAGAATACAATGTTGATCATGAAATGGTCCTGCCTTTTAAGAAGAAATTTGCCATTTATCTGGGAAGACAGATACTTAACCACATACTAATGATATAATGTGATAAGTTCTGTGATAGATACACTCACAGAGCATTACAGGAGCACAAGGTAGTTTCTTGAGTTCAGAGATCTGTATCTTCCTAATCTTTGTATTCTTCAACATCCGGCACCAGGTCTGATTCGACACAGAATTGTTTCTGAAAACTGAATAGATGATCTTCTCTGATCCTCAGTTTCTGTCTATGTAAAATAGCTTACAACTCACATATCAGAGGAATGCAATCTATGCCTTGTTTGAATAAACCAAATGCAATTTTTAAAAATGAGACAACCAGATAAACTTGAACACTGGTTAGATATTTCATGATATTAAAGTGTTATAGCTAGGGTATTTTTAGTGTTATAATGGCATTGTGGTGTGTTTAAAAATGCCTTGTATTTTATAGGTATGTAAGAAAGTGTGTAAAAATGAAATGATTCAATGAAATATTATCTGGGATTTGCTTGAAAATAATCCAGTGATGTCAGGTGGGAGTATAGTTGAAACAAGACTGGTCACCCCTGTGTTAATAATTGCCAAAGCAGGGTGATGGAGAAAATAATTGACAAAATTAATCTCTCAGGGTTTGGGGGAATTCAATGGCATGGTTACATAAAATTTCTGATATAGTGCCTGCTATCTGAGCAAATGTTAGTTTTGCTTCTCCTTTCACCCCTTTAACTCCATCCACGGGGACATAGTGGGAGAAACAGCAGGTCAGTGTTGTGGGAACTAGAAGCCCAACATCTCATGAACTGGAAATACATTCAGCATCATTTCTCTCCTTGGCATTGTAAAAAGAGAGTAGCTAGATTGTCATATGACTTCCAACCAGCCTTGGGTAGGAATGGCAGTGCTCCAAGACCAGCAGTAAAAAGGGAAAGAAATCATGGCTTGAACTTTTGTGACAAGGAGAGAAAACCCCCCTCAGACATAAATAGGAACTCTTGGCTGGAAACTGCTGGTCGTTCTCCGCTGCTTAAATCCCTTTACAATACTGCCACCTGGTGGCTCTTTAGCATCCCGTTTCCTTGTTTCCTGATGAAGTGTGATCTCAGTTCTGACTGCACTGTGAGAATTCTGGAAGGGAACAGCCCCTTTCAACGAAATATTTACTGAACTGTTCAAAGTTGAGCATATCATATCATATCCCTCATATTCTGTTAAGTCAAGCTCTGTTATAGCACCTCTCACTATATTAGGATTGTATAACTGAGAGCATTCATTCCTTCACCTAACAAGCTATAAATTAAGTGTGTATCTAGTAGGACAGACACTGAGTTAGGCATGGGAAACACGACAGTGAACAAAACTAGCTGAGCATGTAAAGAGAGAATTAGCCCTGGCTGCTGTGGCTCAGTGGATTGAGTTCCAGCCTGCGAACCAAAGGGCCTCTGGTTGGATTCCCACTCAGGGTGCATGCCTGGGTTGCAGGCCAGGTCCCCAGTAGGGGGCACGCAAGAGGCAACCACACATTGATGTTTCTCTTCCTCTCTTTCCTTCTCTAAAAATAAATAAATAAAATCTTAAAAAAAAAAAACAGAGAATTAAGCATGTAAACATAGAATTAAAATAGCCACTTTCCCACCTACTATAAAAGAAATAGTTATTATAATATTTAACATTTGCTGAAAACTTAATATATGCCAGGAAATTGTCTAAATCCTTTGTATATACATGTATTAACTTATTTAACTCTTACAACAATTCTATAAGATAGGTTGTATTATTATCCTCATGTTACAGATGAAGCAACAGAGGCACAGAAAGGTTAGGTAAATTGTCCAAGGTCACAGAAGTAGGAAATGCTAGAGCTCAGATTCAAGTCTAGCATAGGTGTAGAGTCTATGTATATTTAAAAAATACTATTGTACCTGCCTGGAAATCTGCTTTATGACTGAAGAAATAAAAAACCTGGGATCTCTGAAACCCTAGGAGAGAAAAAAGCTCAGGTAGTACAATTTCCTTATAGGAGGAGTAGACCTCGAAAAATATCTGCCAAGAAGGACTCCTTTTGGTTAACTGGGCACAAATTCATAACTGGAGTCTAGCAGCCGTTGCCTCCAGAGGCCTTTCACCCACACAAGCATTGCAAAGAAAACCTGTAGTCTCAGATACCAAGCCTCCAGTAGAGTGTCCTTGCCAAATGAGCAGACTTATGTAAAGGAGTTCCTGGAATCATCTTTCAACCAATGGCCCAAGACCAACCCCATCGAATCAGAACTGCCCAACTATATCTTAATTTGAATCAATACCAACCAATCACAGTAGCCCCATAACAACCAATCAGAACATGTAAAGCAGTTGACCAGGATAGTGCTATCTGGACCAACCTCACTGTGCTAATTTGGATTCCTCATTTACATAAAAATAGGCCAATCTGGGACCAAGGCAGGGACTTTCTCAATAAAACTGGACTTTTCCTTTGTCTTCCTGGAGTGCGCTTTGTTTTCCACTGGAGGCTGATTTCTTAGGTTTGTAAATGGTTCATCTGAATAAAGCTTCTCATTTTACCACACCCAGACTGGAGACCCCTATTGGCATTACATTGGCAGCAGTAACCTTTTTTTGACAGAGCTTGCACTGGAAACTTGACTCCATGCCTCTGAATCTCACCTAGACTCTGTGGAATCTCTCTGCTGGATCCCTGCCTCTATTGCAACCCTGGACCCTCTGCCCCCAAAGTGAGTGCCCTTGCTTTAACAATCTGTCACAAATACAAACCAAAAATACCTCCATATGACTCTTCCTAACATGATGGAACCATGCTGGCATTTCCAAGAAGATGCTACTAAATTCTAAAGGTGCACAAAACAGAAATAAAGCAATTACAGGAAGTGCCAGCAATTGAACATAGCTTCAATTATGAGCACACATGCAAGGTTTCTAGGCTTTGTGCATTTTGGTATCTGGATCTGTGGCTAGACTCACAGATTAAAAACATGGCTGCCTTGTGGTGAGCACTTACGTTGTACAAGGCATTGTGTTTGGCATGATTGGAACATTATTCCATTTAATCTTCTCAGCAAAACTGTGAGGCAGGTAGATTTTCCCATTTCACAGATAAAGATAATAGGGCCAGAGAGGTTAAGTAAATTTTCCAAGGTCATAGCAGCTATTAAACATATAAGCAGAAAATCTGGGATTGGAAGTTAAGTAGTCTGACATCAGAACCTGAGTTCTTGACCCTATGATATACTGCCTCCCCCACCCACTTTTTTTTTTTTTTATTACTGCCTACTGTTTGGCCTTCTCCCAGGGATAAGCCTGGGGTTTATTTTTGCAGTGGCTCAGTGAGGGAAATTAAATTTAGTTGCTTCCTATTCAATACATATTTTCTTCAACTAACCAAAACATTCTTGCAGAACCAGGTCAAATTTCATGCCTCCTGCAGAAAGATTTCCCTGATTTCTCTAGCCCACCACTTACTGACTCATTCAACAAATGTTTGTGTCCCCATTTTTAATATTGTTCTCTCCCAAATTCCTTCCAAGGAAAGGTCCAAGTCCAACAAACTTTGTGAAGAATGCAATGAACAGTAAAGGTGCACTGGTGGCCCATCTCTGGAGAAGAAATTTGGCTGAAACATATCTCCAGGTTTTCAGAAGTCTATGAGCATAGAAAGAGATAGTCTAGTAGAGGCAAAAGCATCATCTCATTGGCTGCCCATATTTGTTACCCACTGGCCTACTCATGATCACAACCCAACCTCAGCTCCAAGACTGTCTTTTAGAGTCCTGAAGACACAGGAAGAGACCACCTTCAGCATTTTCATTAGTCCAAATCCTGACTACTGCTAAGAAGTTCTGACCCAAATATCCACACACCAAACTTGTTATTTTATATGGAAATCTGATTGTACCCTAAATAGAATAAAAATCTGTGAGTAGGGGCTTTCAGAATGGCACAGTAAGAACCTCTGAAGATCTACTCCTCGCAAATAGCAATGAGAACACAGGGAAAAAATGTTACAATCTACTTGTTCAGAACTCTGGAAAGGATCCAAAAGCTTGCATCAATCTGAGGAGTACTTATTAAAAAAAAACTACTGAATGTTGTTAAGAGCACTGATCTTTGGGGCCTTTTAAATTGCCCTATTCCCATTCCGCTCTCTCCTGCTCAGTGGTAGTCTTGAAAATGAGCAGCCTTATACCCATGGTAAACTATGAAAACCAGCTGCCCAGCAGTCACTGGAGGGAGCAGAACAGCTTGGAGCTGCTCAAAAACTCCCATCCCCAGGGCACTGTTACTACATGATCTGTATGTCAGCTCTCCGAAATTTGTTTTTAATAGAAAATTAAAACAACCAAAATAAAACTCCTGAAAACACTTTCCTGGGTAAAATTCCTTAATTTCCTCAGGTTAGTTCCCATGCTTTGCTTCTCTAACACCTATTTGTTACACACATGAGGCACATACATGTCTCCCCTCCAGGCTTCAGATAGTGCATACACACAAGGATCTGTTTTAATCATTTTAATGATAATAATAGATATAATAATACCTAGCATTGAAACAATACTTATTGTTTGCCAGGCACCACCATAGGTACTTCACGTATTTTAACTCTGCAGATCCCTATAACAATGATCTATTTTACAGGTGAGGAAATTGAGGCACAAAGTCCGTAAACAACTTTCTCAGGGTCATTGAAGCCTATATAGTGTGTGGAGCCCAGATTCCAACACAGGCAGTTTTGCTCCAGAGTCTGCGCTCTTGATCTGGGCATGCTCCCTTAACACTTCAGATAGAGGAGTTCTTATAAACCATGTGGCTTAGGACTAGACTGAGGCTAAAGTGGCTTTCCTACTCCCACTCCCTCTGCCCCAGATTTTAAATTTTAAAAACTATACCTTCAGGTACCATAGACAACAGAGGGGCTAATTTTCTTATATAGGCATACCTTGAAGATATTATGGGTTCAGTTCCAGACCACCACCATAAAGTGACTGGTAATGATTTTGCCTTCAGTTTGTAAAAAATGCAACATCTGTGAAGCACAATAAAGTGAAGCATAAGAAAATGATGTATGCCTGTATACATTTATTGAAATCCAGAGATGGGAGTCAGGAAAAAAAAAGGTTGGAGTAGAGCTAAAGAAAGGATATCTTCTTCACAACCCAGTATGTTTTTCCCCCCAGCAAGGGGGAAAGAAGATCATCATGCTGAGGTAGAGAGAATTCAGATGGGTGGGCAGGGTATTCCCTTAGTGAAGCCTAAGGTAGGAGTTACCAGATGATGGTCACAAGCCAGTGAGTACAGAAGCTAAAAGCTGTGTGGTCTTTTCCATCCTAATATTTGTTTTTCACCAACACCCATAGCCTCCATTACCTGGAGTCAACTCCACCAAGATAGCAGCAGAGCCTCTTGGGCAACCTTAGACCCCAGCCACCGTGTTCTATGTAATGCCAGAGAGCAAGGTCACTAAAGGGCAGCTGCAGTAATGAACTGTGCTTTAATGAAATACTTTCCCAAGAATGTTTTTACATAAAATGAACACATTTTGTGCCCAGGACATCAGCTTTCTTTTCTTTTCTTTTCTTTTCTTTTCCCTCCCTCCCTCTCAAGAGAGGAGAAGGGAGAGAGAAAGAGGGAGAGAAACATCAATGTGTGGTTGCCTCTTGCGTGCCCCCTATTGGGGACCTGGCCTGCAACCCAGGTATGTGCCCTGACTGGGAATCCAACCAAGGACCCTTTGGTTCGCAGGCTGGCACTCAATCCACCGAGCCACACCAGCCAGAACACTATACTAATGCAAGAGTTCAGTAGGAGCTGCCTCACAGTCCTCAGAACTACCAGGGAAAGAAAAGTGGTACAAGAGAGCAGTGGAAAAATACAAGCATAGAAAAAGCTGAGGATTTACTGGCTTTCTCCTTCATGCATGGATGCAGTACATGAAATAAGAATTTGTGATAAGTAAACAATATCCACACCCCTAAAGGTTGTTGTTACACACAAATGCCTATTTATGCCCATTACTTATTCCAATACATATTTATTGAGCCCTAGTATCTGCCAGGCACTGTTCCAGGGACTAAGGATACATAAATGAACCAAACAGTTCACTTTTAAAGCTTCCATATATGTCTATGTGCATTTTACATACACAAATAGCTCTTGCTGGGTAACTCATTCTATCCATAAGTCAGAATAGAAGTCCTATTGGAATTGTGTAATCATAAAACATACTCCTTTCACCTGCTCTTCCTCTTCCTTCTTCCTCTCCTTTTCTCCTTTATCTAGTAGAGAACATCAAGTTGTGAATAGGGAGACTGTGTTCAGTCCTAGCTCCACAACTAATTACATATGTGATATTCACCAGCATTTCCAGGCTAGGTGCCCTCTCTGCAGATCCTGAAGAACGAAACAGCCATCTTGGAGCTATGCTGAACCCCTGTCAATTGATGGTCATTGGCACCAATTCAATGGCAACAGGAATACCCAATTTGGGGTGCAGTAAAGAAAAATTTATTGAGTGCAAATAGCTCAATGGTGATACACCATGGTTGCAGAGCAACTTAATTGTGATGCAGCATAGTTGTAAAAACAGCATGGCTGTGAAGTGGCCCTCTGGCCAGACCCCTCTTCAGCTAGGAAGCTCAGTTCTGTTCTGCTCCATTCTGGTGGTCTGCCTCTCTGCTCCTGCCCCACCAATTCAATGCCAACAGGAACCCCCAATTTGTGGTGAAGTGAAGAAGGACACCTTATTTAGTGCAAGTAGCTCAATGGTGGTACAGTGTGGTTGTGAAGACAGTACAGCTGTGCAACAGCTCAATTATGATACAGCACAGCTGTTAAAACAGCATGGCCATGGAACAGTTCAAATGTGATACAGCATAGTTATAAAAACAGGATGGCTATGAGGCAGCTCTGGGGCCAAACATCTCTCCAGCTAGACAGCACTGCTCGGCTCCTTGCTGCCCTGCTCTGGTGAGACATCTTCAGTGTTTCAGCTCAGCCAGGAAAATGTTGTCTTTAGTCTTTGGTGGAAAGGAAAAATGCATGTGCTCCCAGAGCCGGAGGGGAGCTAATTTATATAAACAGAAGTCCCTGTCCCTGGTCCCTGATTAATCTATCCTCATGCAAATGAGGACTCCACATCCACACATTTGCTTGGTCCAAAAGGCACTGTCCTGATTGGTCAGAATTGAACTGCTCTGGTCAGTGAAGAAGCTGATGGGGGATATAGCTGTGCTGCTTCAATTGGAAAAAGAAAGCCTCAGTTGTGTTTGTTGACACAGGATTCCAGGGGCTCCTTTATAAGAGATGGCTCAGATGGCAGAAAGAGTGCAGGCAGGCAGTCCAGTGCAGGTTTCTCTGTGAAGTGCACTTTGAGTGAGAGGCCCTTGTATGGAAATGGCTGCTAGGATGTTCTGAAAAAATTGACTCCAGTTAGCCACCAGGAGTCCTTCTCAGTAGGTACCTTCTTTCTCGGGGCCCGCACCCCAAATTAATCTAATACAAACTCTGTTTTCCAGGGGCACCAAGCCAGAGAACTGTAATAAAAAATTGAAGGTAACAGAAAAGAGAAACAGGGAAAGATGAAGAAGAGAACAAGAGATCTAAAAGGTTCCCAAACAAATGGTACTGACTATAGGCCTTGAGTGTTGCATAAGATTTGGATACATATGAATGGATAGGAATGCTTTTCAAGGTAAAATATACAGAAGGAATAAGCAGTACAGTAGCAGGAGTGGGATGATCAAGGCTCCTAGGGAGGAGAAAAGTGTAGTTCAGTGTGGCTGGAACACGTTGAAAGAATCAAAAACTAATTCACATGAATTTTTTAAATGAAACAAGAAATGGCGACATTTTCTAGTTGGCCCATAACCATGAGGTCAGTTGCTGGTTGTACTCAACATTTATAACCAATATCTTTGAGTGCTTACTGATTACACAATTCCAATAGGACTTCTGTTCTGACTTATAGATAGAATGAGTTATCCAGCAAGAGCTATTTGTGTATGTAAAATACACATAGACATATATAGAAGCTTTAAAAGTGAACCAGATTCTACCAGATTAAAAGAATAAAACTCCTATTTCCAACATGTCATTGGAAATAACATTATTTGTTTTCCAACCTCATATATTGTGATAGAGGAGAACAAACATCTCTAACCCTGTGGTTGCTAAGTACTGTTATCAAGGAAGACTGAAGAGCTAACAGTCTTCACAGACAGTTTAAATAATAACACCATCAGAGTCTTATGTAAACACCTCAAATAAGCTATACTGATGCAGGTCTTCATATAACCACAGCAAAGTAGAAATTATTTTTTATAAATAACTCAAGATAACTGACTGAAAATGATTAGTGGGATTTCCTCAAAGGATTGTTACCACAGGCAACTATAATATTAATTCTTGCTATTCACTAAGTTGCCAGTATTAATATGGCTACTTTTTCCTTAGAAAATAAACCTCACACTCCTGTTAATTTTAATCAAGATGTTCAGTTAAAGAAGTAATTAAATAGTTCAATCTCATTTTAAAAGAAAGTGCAGTAACCTGCAGAAGTTTCATTTAGCATACTGGGTGACTTCTCTTTCCACTCTTCCCTCTTCTGTCCACATTACTGTATCTGGGACCAAAGAGCCCAGCAGCAGCAAAGCCAAATGCTTTGTCATTAGCCTGTTTTTTATCTCTACCAACTACTTGCCTTCCTTGTTCCTTTTACTCCAATCCTTTTGTGTTAACCAATCATCCTACCTCTGTTTGGGTTACTATTCATTTGTGATAAACCAGTCCAAAACTTAGTGGCATAAAACAATCATTTTACTTTGCTCTCAGATTCTGTGCTTCAGGAACTCAGACAAGGTACAGCAGGGATGGCTTGTGTCTGTCTACTCCATGATGTCCAGGGACTCAGCTGAGAAGACTGAACAGCTGGGAGCTTTAATCTTCTAGAGGTGTCTTCATTCAGATGTTTCCTGGTTGATGTTGGCTATTAGCTGGAACCTCAGCTGGCGCAGCTGCCCAGAGGACCAATGGGTGGCTTCACCTTGGGCCTGGGATTTCTCAAAGAATGGCAGCCACAGAGTAGTCATACTTCTTACGTGGCAGCTCAGGGCTTTAAAGATCAGTGTCCCTGCAGATAAGGCAGAAGCTGCACTGCCTCTTATGGTCTAGCCTCAGAAGTCAGAGTCTCATTTTTCCCTGTCATATTCGTTAGTAAGTCTGCCAAGATTCAAAGCAGAGGGGACATCAACCCTACTTCTCAATGTAAGGTTGGCAAGGTCACATAGAAGAGAGTGGGGGATAAAAGAAGCTGTTGTGGCCATCTTTGAAAAATACAATCTTCTACATCCTTCTACTTCTCTTGGCTTAAGTATATGAGTGCTCTGATCTGATTTTTTTTTTTAAATGAAAAACAACCTCAGGGGACTACTATTTTTACTGAGGCTTCTAAATTCTGTTAGAGGGTAACCAGATGGTTTCATCCACATCCAGTCCCAAATCTTTCCTGTTCAGTGCAACTAAATTATTTCTCTACTATATATGGCTCCTGGCAGAAAGGGAATTCACTCTCTTTCAGGCTGCTATCCAGCACTGATCACTCTAAGGAAAAAGCAGCCAGTAACATATGGGAGCTGGCCTCACCCTCACAGTGAGGCGTTGGCATTCTCAGGATGAACATAAACAATTTCACAGATGACCATCAACATCAAACAAGGTCACTATGTGACCACAGTAATGAAGAAAAATTCAAGACCACTGCACAATCATGTCTGAAAAGAGACAAAACATAAACTTTGACCAAACCACAAAAATAACCAAGCATCCTCCTAGCCTGGCTAATACAGACTGCTGCTAGTTTATCAATTAGCCTCCTTCTAGTTCATTCTCCTTCTAGATAAGATTCATTAAGATACCCAATCATAATCCAATCCAGAGCAAGCCTCACTTCTTTAAACCCTCCACCCCAATCATATAACACAAGTCCCAATCCTATAATAAATCCTTTGTAATACCTCTGAGATGCCCCCTTTAATTTCCCCATGGTGTGCATTCTCCCTACATGCATTGAGTAGTTAACCCTACCTGTTCAAACATGCATATGCTTGGTGATCTTTGGTTAGACGACACTGACAACTCTAAGGACCTTGAAATTAGAGAACACATTTCTGCCGAGGTCATTTCCAATCTACTGAACATCAGCTTTCTGTCTGACTTTGTGTTTGGCTCTTTTACAATGTAGTTTTTTGAAACTTGTTTTATTTATTTATTTATTTATTTAGTTAGTTAGTTAGTTAGTTAGTTAGTTATTTTAGTTATTTTAGTTATTTATTATTATTTTTATTTTAATTGTTGTTCATGTACAGTTTTCTGTCTTTTATTCCCATCCCAGCCCACCCTCCCAGTCCTCCCCACCTCCCTCCCATTTCCATCCCCTCTTGTTTCCGTCCATATGTCCCTCATACTTCTTCTTGCAAACCCTTCCCCTTTTTCCCTGAAATTCCCTCCCCTCTTTGCTCTGGTCACTGTCAGCCAGCTCTTTATTTCAGTGTCTTTGGTTATATTTTGCTTGTCTGTTTGTTCCGTTGATTAGGTTCCTGTTCAAGGTGAGATCATATGGTATTTCTCCTACACCGCCTAGCTTATTTCGCTTAGTATAATGCTCTCCACTTCCATCCATGCTGTGGCAAAGGGTAGGAGCTCCTTCTTTCTTTCTGCTGCATAGAATTCCATTGTGTAAATGTACCATAGCTTTTTTTTAAACCAGGGGAAAAATAGGATCATTTTTTGATTTTATTTTAATTGTTGTTCCTGTACAGTTTTCTTTTTTTAAAATTTATTTTAATTGTTGTTCTTGTACAGTTTTCTGTCTTTTATGCCCATTCCAGCCTGTACAGTTTTCTGTCTTTTACGCCCATTCCAGCCCACTGCCCCAGCCCTCCCCACCTCCCTCCCATTTCCACTCCCCCTAGTTTTTGTCCATATGTCCTTTATACTTGTTGTTCTAAACCTTCCCCTTTTCCCCTGAAATTCCCTCCCCTCTCCCCTCTGGTAACTGTCAGCCAGAGAGAAGTACCATAGCTTTTTGATCCATTCATTTACCGATGGGCACCTAGGTTGCTTCCAACACTTGGCTATTGTAAATTGTGCTGCTATGAACATTGGGGTGCATAGATTCTTTTGGATTGGTGTTTCAGGGTTCTTAGGGTATAATCCTAGCAGTGGAATTGTGGGGTCAAAAGGCAGACCCATTTTTAGTTTTTTGAGGAAATTCCATAGTTTTCCATAGTGGTTGTACCAGTCTGCAATCCCACCAACAGTGCACTAGGGTCCCCTTTTCTCCACAACCTCTCCAACACTTGTTTGTTGCTTTGTTTATGATGGCCATTGTGACAGGTGTGAAGTGGTATCTCATTGTGGTTTTAATTTGCATCTCTCTGATAGCTAGTGATACTGAGCATCTTTTCATGTGTCTCTGGATCCTCTGCATGTCCTCCTTGGAGAAGTGTCTGTAGAAATCCTTTGCCCATCTTTTAATTGGGTTGGTGTTTTCTTAGAGTGGAGTCGTGTGAGTTCTTTCTTTATTTTGGAGATTAAAACCTTGTCTGAGGTATCATTGGCAAATATGTTTTCCCATATGGATTGTTCTCTTTTTATTTTAATACTGTTTTCTTTAGCCATGCAGAAGCTTTTTATTTTGATGAGATCCCATTTGTTTATTTTTTCCTTTATGTCCCTTGCTCTAGGGGACATATCAGTGAAAATGTTACTGCGTGAAATATCTGAGATTTTCCTGCCTATGTTCTCCTCTAGGACTTTAATGGTGTCACGGCTTATATCTAAATCTTTTATCCACTTTGAATTTATTTTTGTGTATGATGTAAGTTGGCAATCAAGTTTCATTTTTTTGCACTTAACTGTCCAGTTCTCACAACACCATTTGTTGAAGAAGCTATTTGTACTCCATTTTATGTTGCTGCCCCCCTTGTCAAAGATTAATTGACCATAGAGACTTGGGTTTATTTCTGGGCTCTCTGTTCTGTTCCATTGGTCTATATGTCTGTTTTTATGCCAGTACCAGCCTGTTTTGATTACAGTGGCCTTGTAATGCAATTTGGTATTAGGCATTGTGATCCCTCCTACTTTGCTCTTCTTTCTCAAAATTGCAGCAGTTATTCAGGGTCATTTATGGTTCCATATAAGTTTTGAAGTGTTTATTCTATGTCTGTGCAATATGCCGTTGGTACTTTAATAGATGTCGCATTGAATCTGTAAATTTCTTTGGGTAGTATGGACATTTTGATGATGTTAATTCTTCTGATCCATGAACACAGTATATGTTTCTATTTGTTTGTGTCTTCCTTGATTTCTTTCTTCAGTGTTTCTGTAGTTTTCTGCCTACAGGTCTTTTACCTCCTTGGTTGGGTTTATTCCTAGGTATTTAATTTTTTTTTTTTTTTTTGCTATATCAAATGGGATTGTTTTTATTTCTGCTTCTGCTGTTTCATTGTTGGTGTACAAAAATGCCTTTGATTTCTGGATATTGACTTTGTACCCTGCTGTTTTGCCAAATTCATTTATTAGGTCGAGCAGTTTTTTTTTTGGCCGAGTCTATAGGATTTTCTATGACCACTATCATGTCATCTGCAAACAATGACAATTTTGTTTCCTCCTTTCCAATTTGGACGCCTTTTATTTCTTTTTCTTGACTGATCACTGTGGCTAAAACTTCCAATACTATGTTGAATAGAAGTGGTAAAAGTGGACAACTTTGCAACCTTGTCTTATTCCTGATCTTAGTGGAAAAGATTTTAGTTTTTGCCCATTGAGTATGATGTTGGCTGTAGGTCTCTCATATATGGCCCTCATTATGTTGAGGAATGCTCTCTCTATTCCCACTTGCTGCATGTTTTTATCATAAATGGGTGTTGTACCTTACAAATGCTTTTTCCGCATCTATTGATATGATCATATGATTTTTGCCTTTGCTTTTGTTTATGTGATGTATTATATTTATTGATTTGTGAATGTTGTACCATCCTTGCATCCGTGGGATGAATTCCACTTGGTCATGGTGCATGATCTTTTTAATGTATTGTTGGATGCAGTTTGCCAATATTTTGTTGAGTATTTTAGTGTCTATGTTCATCAGCAATATTAGTCTGAAGTTTTCTTTCTTTGTTGTGTCTTTATCTGATTTTGGGATTAGGATGATGCTGGCTTCATAAAAAGAGTTTGGGAGTCTTCCATCATTTTGGATTTTTTGGAATAGTCTGAGAAGGATAGGGGTTAGCTCTTCCCTAAATGTTTTGTAGAATTCTCCTGTGAAACCATCCAGTCCAGGGCTTTTGTGTGCCGGGAGTTTTTTTTATTACTGCTTTGATTTCATCTGCTGTTATTGGTCTGTTCAGGCTTCTGCTTCTTCTTCATTGAGTTTTGGATGATTATATATTTTTTGAAATTTGTCCATTTTAACTAGGTTTTCAATTTTTTTGGCATACAGTTCTTCGTAGTAATTTCTTACAATCCTTTGTACTTCTGTGGTGTCAGTAGTAACCTCTCCTCTTTCATTTCTGATTGTGTTTATTTGGGCCCTCTCTCATTTTGTCTGGATGTATCTGCTCAAAGCCTTGTCAGTTTTGTTTATCTTCTCAAAGAACCAGCTCCTGGATCCATTGATCCTTAGAATTGTGCTTTTTGTCTTTATGTAATTTAATGACATAAAGTCCTTTACCCATTTTTTAATTGGGTTGTTTGTCTTCTTGGAGTGCAGTTGTGTGAGTTATTGATATATTGTGTAGATCAAACCCTTGTCTGAGATATCATTGGCAAATATATTTTCTCATATGGTTGGTTCCTTTTCATTTTACTGCTGTTTTCTTTAGTTGTGCAGAGCTTTTTATTTTGATGCAGTTCCATTTGTTTATTCTTTCCTTTATGTCCCTTACTCTAGGGGACATATAGTGAAAATATTGCTTCATGGAATGTCTGAGATTTTCCTGCCTTTGTCTCCTCTAGGACCTTTACAGTGTTGCAAATTACATTTAAGTATCCACCTTGAATTTATTTTTGTGTATGGTGTAAGTTGGTGATCGAGTTTCATTTGTTTGCATGTAGTTGTCCAGATTTCCCAACACCATTTTTTGAAGAGGCTGTTTTTACTCCTTTTCATGCTTCTGTCCCCTTTGTTGAATATTAATTGACCACAGAGACTTGGGTTTATTTCTGGGGTCTCTATTCTGTTCCATTGTTCTATGTGTTTGTTCTTATACCAGTACCAGGCTGTTTTGATTACTGTGGCCTTGTAATATACTTTGATGTCAGGAATTGTGATCCCTTCTATTTTCTTCCTCTTTCTCAAAATCGCTGTGGATATTCAGGGTTGTTTATGATTCCATATAAATTCTTGAAATGTTTGTTTTATATCTGTGAAATATGTCATTGGTATTTAATAGAGATTGCATTGAATCTCTAAGTTGCTTTGCGTAGTGTGGACATTTAGATGATGTTAATTCTTCCAATACATGAGCATGATACATGTTTCCATTGGTTTGTCTCTTCCTTAATTTTTTTTTTCAGTGTTGTGTAGTTTTCTGAGTACAGGATTTTTACCTCCTTGGTAAGGTTTATTCCTAGGTACTTTATTTTTCTTGTTGCTATATCAAATGGGATTTTTTCCTGGTTTCTGTTTCTGATATTTCATTATTGGTGTACAAAGATGCCTTCAATTTCTGAATATTGACTTTGTATCCTGCTGTATTGCCAAATTCACTTATTATGTCAGGTAGATTTTGGTGGATTCTATAGGATTTCCTTTGAACACTATCATGTCATCTGCAAACAATGATAGTTTTGCTTCCTCCTTTCCAATTTGCATGCCTTTTATTTCTTTTTCTTGTCTGATTTCTGTGGCTAGGATTTCCAATTCTCTGTTGCATAGAAGTAGTGAAAGCTGACATCCTTTTCTCGTTCCTGATCTTAGTGGGAAAGATTTTAGTTTTTGTTCATTGAGTATGATGCTGGCTGTAAGTTTCTCATATATGGCCTTTATTTTTTAATTATTTTTTATACACAGGGTTATTTTCTCACCATGAACATTTTAATTTTGTATCTGAATTTTTTATTATTTTATTTTAATTGTTGTTCTTGTACAGTTTTCTGTCTTCTACTCCCATCCTGGCCTTTATTATGTTGAAGTATGCTCCCTCTACTCCCTCTTTGCTAAGTGTTTTTATCATAAATGGTCACTGTAGCTTTTCAAATGCCATTTCCACACATATTTATATGATCATGTCATTTTTATCTTTCCTTTCGTTTATGTGATGTATTACATTTTTTAATTTACAAATATACACCAACAGTGCACTAGTGTTCCCTTTTCTCCACAACCTCACCAGCACTTGTTGTTTGTTGATTTGTTTATGAGCATCATTCTGAGCAGTGTGAAGAGGTATCTCAGGCAAAAATTTTAAAAATGAAAATTTCAGCCCTGGCTGGTGTGACTCAGTGGAATGAGTGCAGGCCTGTGAACCAGAGGGTCATCAGTTCAATTCCCAGTCAGGGCACATGCCTGGGTTGCAGGCCAGGTCGCCAGTAGGGGGCATGTGAGAGGCAACCACACATTGATGTTTCTTCCCCTTTCTTTCTCCCTCCATTCTTCACTCCCTAAAAATAAATAAATAACTTTTTAACCTTTTTTTGATGTTCAAATACAGTTATCTCCATTTTTTTCACCACCATTTTCCCCTGCCCTACCCATGCCCACCTCCCACCCTCAATCCCACCCCCCCTTGGGTCACTCATACATGTTCATTTACATCCCTTTCCCTTCTTTCCCACGTTATTTCCCTCTCCCTTCCTTTCTGGTTACTATTCATTTTTTTTGTCGATTTCAATGTATTGGCTATATTTTGGTTGCCAGTTTGTTTTGTTAATTAAGTGAGATCATATGGTATTTGTCTTTCACCACCTGGCTTACTTCACTTAGCAGAATACTTTCTAGTTCTATCTATGTTGTTGCAAAGGGTAGGAACTCCTTCTTTCTTTCTGCTGCATAGTGTTCCATTGTGTAAATGTACCATAGTTTTTTGATTCACTCATTTACTGATGGGCACCTAGGCTGCTTCCAGCACTTGGCTATTGTAAATTGTGTTGATGTGAACATTGGGGTGCATAGAGGTTCTTTTGAATTAGTGTTCCAGGATTCTTAGGATATAAACCCAGCAGTGAAATTGCTGGGTGAAAAGGCAATTCCATTTTTAGTTTCTTAAGGAAATTCCATACTGTTTTCCACAGAGGTTGTACCAGTCTGCATTCCCACCAGCAGTGGCTAGGGTTCCCTTTTCTGCACAACCCCACCAGCACTTATTGTTTGTTGATTTGTTTGTGATGGCCATTGTGACAGGTGTGAAGTTGTATTTCATGGTTTTAAATTGCATGTCTCTGATGGCTAGTGATGCTGAGCATCCTTTCATATTTCTCTAAGCCCTCTGTATGTCCTCCTTGGAGAAGTGTCTGTTCAGGTCCTTGGCCCATTTTTTTAATTGGGTTGTTTGTCTTCCTGGAGTGGAGTTGTGTGAGTTATTGATATATTGTATAGATCGAACCCTTGTCTGAGAGATCATTGGCAAATATATTTTCCCATACGGTTGGTTCCTTTTCATTTTACTGCTGTTTTCTTTAGCTGTACAGAAGGTTTTTATTTTGATGAGGTTCCACTTGCTTATGGATTGCAGCCCTGGGATGAATCCCACTTGATCGTGGTGTATGATCTTTTCAATATATTGCTGGATGAAGTTTGCCAATATTTTGTTGAGTATTTTAGCATCTGTGTTCATTAGTGATGTTGGCCTGTAGTTTTCTTTCTTCATTGTGTCTTTATCTGGTTTTGGAGTTAGGATGATGATGGCTTCCTAAAAAGAGTTAGAGAATCTTCCCTCTTCATGGATTTTTTTTTGATAGTCTGAGAAGGATAGGGGTTAGCTCTTTCTTAAATGTTTTGTGAAATTCTCCTGTGAAATCATCTGATTTAGGACTTTTGTGTGCTGGGAGTTTTTTGATTGCTGCTTTGATTTCATCAGCTGTTATTGGTCTGTTCAGGCTTTCTGCTTCTTCCTCATTCAGTTTTGGAACATTATATTTTTCTGGAAATTTGTCCATTTCACTTAGCTTTTCAAATTTCTTGGCATATAGTTGCTCATAGTAATTTCTTACAATCCTTTGTATTTCTGTGGTGTTAGTTGTAGTCTCTCCCCTTTCATTTCTGATTGCATTTATTTGGACCCTCTCTCTCTTTTTCTTGATGAGTCTGCTTAAAAGTCTGTCAATTTTGATTATCTTTTCAAGGAACCAGCTCCTGGATTTATTGATCCTTAAAATTGTTCTTTTAGTGTCTATATCATTTACTCTCCTCTGATTATGGTTATTTCCTTCATTCTTCTCGCTCTGGGCTTTGTTTGTTGTTGTTGTTATAGTTCTTGTAGATGTAGGGTTAGGTTGGTTATTTGAAATGTTTCTATAGTTTTTAGGTAGGCCTGTATTGCTATGAAGTTCCCTCTCAAGACTGACTTCGATGTGTTCCATAAGTTTTGAACTGTTATATGTTCATTTTCATTTGTTTTTAGAAACCTTTTTATTTCTTCCTTGATCTCGTTTTTAACCCATTCATGTTTAATAGCATACTATTCAATATCTATGAATTTTAGTGTTTTTGAGTTTTTTCTTTTGGTTGGTTTCTAGTTTCAGTCACTTGTGGTCAGAGAAAATACTTGATATGATTCCAATTTTCTTGAGTTTTTTTGAGGCTTGTTTTGTGTCTTATCTTGTGGTCTATCTTTGAAAATATTCCATGTGCATTTGAATAGAATGTGTATTTTGCCCCTTTGGGATGAAAACTTGTCTATATGTCTGTTAAGTCCATTTGATCTAAGGAGTTGTTCAATGCCATAATATCCTTGTTGATATGTTGTTTGGAAGATCTGTCCATTTTTGTTTGTGGTGTGTTAAAATCCTCTAGTATAAGTGCGTTGCTGTCTCTATCTTTCTTGAGTCCTCCAAGATTCTGCTTATATAGTTAGGTGCTCCCATGTTGGGTACATATATGTTTACAATGTTTATGTCTTCTTGATGAATTCCTTCCTTGAGTATTATGAAGTGTCCTTCAATGTCTGTTTTTATGCCTTTTATTTTGAGTTCTATTTTGTCTGATATAAGTATTGCTACCCCAGCTTTTTTTCCCTGTGCATTTGCTTGGAATATTTTTTTCCAAACCTTCACTTTCAGTCTGTGTAGGTCTCTTTTTCTGACATGGGTCTCTTGTAAGCAGCATATTTGCGGTTCATGTTTTCTCATCCACTCAGCTACCCTATATCTTTTGATTTAATCCATTAATATTAAAGGCTATTATTGATAGGTACTTATTCATATTTCCCCTTTTGAACCTGTGCGCCTCTCCTTCTCTCTCACTCTTTTCCTTCCTCTTCTTATAGCAGTCCCTTTAACATACCTTGCAGTGCTGGTTTGGTGGAGGTGTATTCTTTCTGCCTTCTTTTGACTGGGAAACTCCTTATTCCACCTTCCAGTTTAATTAAGAGCCTTGCTAAGTAAAGAAATCTTCATTGCAGACATTTGCTTTTCATTACTTTGAATATTTCTTGCCATTCTCTCTTGGCTTGCTGTGTTTCTGTTTAGAAATCAGCTGCTAGCCTTATTGGAGCTCCCTTGTATGTTACTTCTTGTTTGTCCCTTGCTGATTTTAAGATTTTCTCTTTGTCTTTAAAACTTGGCATTTTTGCCCTGGCTAGTGTAGCTCAGTGGATTGAGCATGGACATGTGAACTAAATGGCCCCTGGTTCGATTCCCAGTCAGGGCACATGCCTGGGTTGCAGATCTGGTCCCCAGTAGGGGGCACATGAGAGGCAACCATACATTGATGTTTCTCTCCCTCTCTTTCTGCCTTCCCTTCTCTCTAGAAATAAATAAAATCTTTATATATATATTAAAAGACTTGGTATTTTAATTATGATGTGTATGATGTGTCTTGGAGGAGGCCTCTTTGGGTTCATCTTCTTTGAGGCCCTCTGTGCTTCCTGATACTGAGTGGCTTTTCCCCTCTCCAGGTTTGGGAAGTTTTATGTCATTTTTTCAAACAGGGTTTGTATTCCTTACTCCATTTCTTCTCCTTTTGGTGTTCTTATGATCCGAATGTTTTTTCATTTCATGCTGTCTTGCAGTTCCCTTAAACTATCTTCATATTTTGAGTCATTCTTTGTGCACATGCTCTCCCTGGTATTTCTGTCTATTTTTTCTTCCAGCTTACTAATTAAGTCCTCTGCCTCATCCAGCCTGCTTGTAATTCCTTCTAGTGTGTTTTTTATTTCAGTAATTATAGTCTTCATTTCCTCCTGGTTCTTTCTTATAGTTTCTATTTCTTTTTTCATACTGTTGTAGTTCTCACTCAGTTCTTTGTAGTTGTCTGTGAGTTCCTTGAGCATCCTTATTACCATCTTTTTGAATTCTATATCTGATAGTTTGCATGCCTCCATTTCATTTATCTGTTTTAGTGAGGAGTCTTCCATTCCTTTTGATTGCAGGTTCTTTTTTTGTCTCCCCATGTTAGGTGACTATTGTTGTTTGTTTCTGCAATTCCTGATGCTCTGATTTGCTAGCTGTTTTTCTGTGGTAGGAGTTCTGTGGGTCTCAGTGGTGTGATCTCTTTGATCTCCTTGTCTGGTTGTTCTTGGGCTGCCCTTTTTTTCCATTTGAGTGAACTCTCTTGTCATACTTGGGTTTTACCCATTGGTATCTCCTTTGTTGGTGGATTCTGTCCTCCAGCAGGTTTACTGGTATTCATAACTCCCACATTATCTTGTATGTGATCTCAGGAAGGGAGAAGGTTGAGTGGATTAAGACATCAGGGTAGTATTCTATGGGATTTAAAGTACCAATGTGTAGAGAACAGATAGGAGATTCTTTAATGAAGCACAGCAATAATCGTGATATTTCATCCAACTAGCCACTTTTTTTAAAAGGTGAAAAAGTGGTAAGAATGTTGTTAGGGGAAAAAGAATGTGAGGTGACTCCAGGAAGCAGAGTGCTTATGCTAGGTTTAGATGGTGAGATACAGTGAGAGTTAAAAGGATAGAAACTTGGCATAGTGTAAGAGAGAATAAAGTTAACTACAACAGTAATAAAGCTCAGGAAGATAGTAAAATGGACCAAGAGCAGTAAAGGGTGCTGGGTGGAAATGGGAGCAACAATAATATGAAAAGAAATATATAATCTGAATAAAAAGAATAAACAGTAAAAGACCAAGAATAGTGTGTTATAGGAATACAAGTGAATTGAAGGAAGAAAAATTAAAATGCAATATGAAAGGGAGAACAAAGAAAATCTGTCAAACAATGAAATCAAACAAGCAAAACAAATAACACTACATGGAAGGAAGAGGAATAAAAATTAAAAAATAATAATAAACATAATAACAAAAAATATAAAGTAAAAAATAAAATGCAAGTTCTGTGGGATAGCAAAGTGAATTTTGTCTCAGTTGTTGGTGTTAACCTTCTGATCTCTCTCAGGATCTGTCTTTGATCCTTTCACAGCTCCAGGTCTTATTGTCTTACATTTGGAAGAAAAAAGAAAAAGAAAACAAAAGAAAAAAACCAACAACTCCTGCTGCTGACTTTGAACCCACCACGTGGTTTCTGCTGGTCTTACTGGATGTTACAGGTAGAGGGGGCTGGGCTCTGGTTTTTTTCCCTTTCTCGTGGTTCTGTGTTGGGGGCTAAGTCTGGACTCTAATATTCATGTGCCCAACCTCCAGCCCAAGCCCTCAGAGTGCTACCCTGCCCCCACTGTCCATATGCACCAGGCTGATGCCTTTAATCCACCTCATTGTGCTTCCCTTTGATTAGTCAGTGAGGTTCACTGAATGGGCGCAATTCACAGACCTCCTCCCTCTTTGCTGGTCTGGGTGCTGTAAACGCCCAAAGTCACTTCAAGGCAGTTTAGTTCCTCTATTAAATTAAGTCCCTCTGGGACTGCTACCTCTGTGAGCCCCTACTGCCCCATTTTGATTACTCCATGAGGTACCCTGGTTTGGAGCAAATCACACCCCTCCTCTTCCTTCTTCACTGGCCCAGCCTCAGAGTGCGAGAGAGGTCCTTAAATAGTGGCTGAGAGCCTTTTTTTGATATACTCCCCCTTTTTGCACCAGCCATTCTTTACAAGTGCCCAGCTTTTCACACAGCCCAACTCTCTGACCAGTCCCGAAACTAGCTGGGTCAGGGTCCATGGCTGCCCAACTCTTTTTCCACATCCAGGTGTCACCTGGCTCCCCAATTTCTTTGTTACTGTCCTAGCTAGTGACCACAGTCTCAGTGGGGAAACACCTCTGTGTGTCTCCCACTGATTCTTTCTTTCCCCCAGTGACTTCAAGCACCCAGGTCTCTCCTGGTATGAGACTGTCTTCCTTGCTCTGGTAGGGGAGGGAGCTGTGGAGTTACAATCGCTGACCGAGCTCTCGGCAGCCGCAGTCCCCAGCACCAGGTGCCATGCCAGGGACCACAGCAGTTGTGGTCCCTGAACAGGTCCCAGGGACCTTACAGTCTCTACACAATCTCCTTACTGTCTGTTTTTCAATGTTCTCTGCATTCTTTGGCTTCCAAACTTCATATAAGCTGGGATTCTGTTGGCTATTCACTCTATTCTTCAGAAGATTGGCTAGGTGTCCCAGTTGGGTGGACAAGCAAGTGGGTTTAGCTCCCATTCACTTCGCCACCATCTTCCAGTCCCCCTGAGCAGTCCATTCTTATGCAAATGAAGAATCAAAGTTTGCCTGATATGATTGGTCCAAATAGCACTTTCCTATTTGATTGGTTTTGCACATTCTGGTTGGTTGTTATGGAGACACTATCTATGACTGGTCAGAATAGAGGCAACTGATGATATGGTTGCATAGATTTGGTTAGACAGGACAGGTCTTAGTTCCTATTGACCAAAATACTATCCCAGGAGCTCCTTTATAAGTGTCAGCTCAGCCAACATATACACAGTGCAGGAGGATGGCAGCCCAGTCTTTGGCCATTCCCTGAAATGCAGTATGCTTTTAAAAGTTTATATGTGAGCAGCACCTAGGACTTTGCTTGGCACAGAGTTAAGTGGTATATTGAAACAGAAATTATAATCATTCAGTTTGATAGAGCTGTCTTCTCGGTGAAGACCTTCTAGATAATGAATAATAAATGATAATAATGGTTAACATTTGAGCATCTATGGACCAAGTACTATGTTAGGTGCTCTAAACCCATTTTTTTGTTGTTTTTTAACCCTCAGAATCAGTGGTAGTAGTTACAAGTATTATCTTTCCCTTCCCTTCTCACCCCTCTATGTTTTTCTGAAGCAGCTAAGAAAATTCAGATCAGTGAGATAGCAGATAACTCAATAACTTGCCCATGGCCACAGAGCTAGTAACAAATAGAGCCAAGATTTAAACTCATATATGTCTTGGGCCTTCTCAGATATCAGTGAGAAAACAGCCATCAAATCTTTTCTAGTGTTCTTTTCCCCTAAGAGCTGCTTCATTATCCATGCAGGAAAGCCAGGTTCTCTTCAGAGCCATAAAAGCAGCAGGCAATAAAGCAAGGGTATCTTTCCCTTGAAGGCTGGCAGCAATAGAGATGACTAAAATAGCAATCATAATAGCCAGATTATTTATTGTGTGCCCGCCCCACTACATGCCACACAGGTCCCATTACTGCCTATACTGTCCAAGGCCATCAGAGATAAAGATGCAGGATCCCTGTCTCACCCAACCATTCTGTAAAGCTTGTATATTTTCAAAGATTTTGCTTGCTTTGGAACAGCACCAAGAGACTGTTTAATATAATATCCTGACTCCAGCCAAAGTGATAGTAATTTCCACATTAGCAGTTCATAGAGTCAGGTATTTCTATCTTAGCCCAGGAACACAGGGAAATACCTTCTTGCACAGATTAAAACAACAACAAAAAGAATCCCCTCCTGTGTTGTGACTGTTCAAGGCCTGACAGGTTCACAGTATTCGGGCAGATGGAAGAATATTCATGGAGTCGTTGGGATGTCTGACATGCCTTTATTCATGGGTGGGCAAACCACACATACTCCAAACTGTGTGTCTCCCTGCATGTCTCTGTGTGGCACATGCCATGGCCCTACTCCCCAGCATGGCACCCAGCAGGGAGCCCCTGGCCACTCTTAAATACTAGGTCAAACAAAGCTGGCAAAAAGCCAGAAAATTATATAACATAGCATAATTCTGCACATGCAAGCCCACTTCATGTTATGGGAACAGTTTATTGGACCAAGTCTCAAGGCAATGAAAACACTACTTACCAGGCCCATTCAAGGTTATGGGAACACTGCTTCCCTTAGTTGCCCAGACACCTGGATGAGGAAGCCAGACTGCCTCCACTCACCCTACACCTCCTTTCCCCCAGAGTCTACATTATCCAGAGTCTTGTTATTCTTGCTGCACAACCACCTACTGCCATTTCCCAACTTATCCTCAGGCATTTCCCAATGGTGTTTTCAGGAGAAAGGCTGGTGATAGTAAAAGGACTGGGGAAAGAGGAGAAAGTAAATACCAAAATTTGTCCAAGCACTGTTTTGTTCCCACCCCTATACCAATTTTCTAGCTCCCTGGCCTTCTTCACTCCCTCTTGGAACTTCAAAATCCATTACCCTGAATACCTCTGTGCTTGAATTACAGAAGAATCAACATCTTGTTTTTCTTTTTCCCCAACACCCAACAAGAGCACACATGTCTGGGTTTGCTCTTACTTTAGTGGATAAGCTAAAAAGGCAAAAGGAGAGAGGAAACCTAAGGAGGATTTTTACACTATTTCCCCATATTTTTAGCTATAAAACTATTTAAAAATTCAACATAGTGGTAAAGCTGTGAGAATTCCAGTTCCAGAGGCCAAGAAAGATAAAAATCCTCATGTAAAGCAAAAATGTTGACAGAGGAAAAAACAGCAGACATGGGTGCCTTTAGGGCCAGGGCAAATAAACAAAGGTTGGGGCAGGGGAGGTTTGGGTTCAGATCTCAGACCCAAACAAGAGACCCTGCCTTTACAGCTTTTTCACCCTAAAACCCATACTCCCATTCCAGAGACTTCATTTGTCTTGAATTCTCCTAACCAACCCAGCTCTTTCACTGATGGGTAAGACTCATGGATGCGACCACCAACTGCTAATGCTTACAACAAAGGGAGTATGTGAGGGAAGAGGATATTCCTAAACCCAGTGTTAGAAAGGGACATGTGTTCCCAACATCCCCAGTTGTTTTCATAACATATTTTTAGAAAACTCATCACACATAGTTTATTGTTTTTATTTTTACACCACACATAGTTTTAAATGTTCAAATTCTTCAGTGCTTTCTGTCAAATGTTTTGTTTATGTTTTTTAAGGGCTGATCAGGGTCCTAGCACCCTTGACAATGCTTCTATACTGTAGTGTGCATACACTGCTGGTGACCGGTTTAGACCCCCTCTACAAGGCAGGTAGACCCACAAATCAGCAGTTGTGGGTGTTAGCTGCTAATTACAGCTGGTCTTTTCTCTGGAGTATTGCACTCTGCAGAATAAGAGCTTCACTACTCTACAACATCCCTATTCCCCACACAGTCCTGCAACATGCAGTCAATGACTGACTGATGATGAGGATATATATTGCCAGCCACCTTGCCTCAAGGTAGACCAATTCTGTCATGAAAATCCTACTCCTGTGCTCCTCGTGGGGTCAGGCCAAAGCTGGTTTCCAACTGGCTTAGTGTGTTTTCCACTGCCCTATCTTGCTTCCCTCATCCTTCAAACATGAGACACAAACATATCTGAAAACTAATTTCTGAGCATATTTGAATACATTCCTTTGGTTATGACTTCTCATAATAGGTTCCCTTAATTATTTATTATTTTATTTAATTAAAGGAATTATTTAACTATTATAATTATTTTAATTCTTTAAAAAATGTGTAATTTAGAAGAATATATTGTTCATATCCTCCCTCCAAAAAATAAGATTATAGAGGGCTTTTTATTAATTGGTTGCTTTTGATTTCAACAATGTAACTGCAACATTCTCTATTTCATAAGAAAACAATATAATCAAATTTTTCTACTGATGTGAGAAATGTTGGTTGTTTCTGAAAAGCTCTTTTTACATTACTCAAATAAACCACAACATATATAGGTCTTGTGTGGTAGTTTAGTTGTGTACAAGACTGTCAATATAAAGTAGGAAAGAATACTATACAAGGTCTGTATGGAAAAAGTCCAGCCATTGTTAATATAACGAGAATGGTTTCATGACATTGATATAACCTGGCAGCCAAGGAGGGTGGACTGGAATGAACATGCGTGAACAATGACGATTTCACTGTACCAGTCAGTGGGGGTGGTATATGCCATTGAGGGAACCTGTGTACTGTGTGGCCTTGCATTCAAAATGATTGAGCAAGTAGAATGAACCTGCATCAAATTTTGCATTAAGCTTGAACATTCCTCTGTGGAAACTATTTGGATGATTCAGAAGGCCACAGCTATGGACAACTGGTGATTGGCAGCTTCATCATGACAATATGCCTGCTCATGCATCACATCTTGTGCGGTGTTTTGGCAAAACATCAAATCACCCAGGTGACTCAGCCCTGCTTACAGGCCAGATTTGATGCCCTGTGACTTCTGGCTTTTTCCAAAACTTAAAGGACTCTGAATGAGAAGAGATTTCAGACTATCAATGAGATTTAGGAAAATATGACAGGGCAGCTGATGGTGATTGGGAGAACTGTGTGAGGTCCCAGGGTGCCTACTTTGAAGGGGACTGAGAAGTGTATCTTCTTCAATAGATGTCTCTATTTTTCACATTACATGGCTGGATATCTTCTGGACAGACATCATATACATACAAAGGAATACAGGGTGGGGCAAGAGTAGGCTTACAGTTATTTATATGGAAAATAATACAATAAATAATAATACAGGAATAACTTTGTGTTTTGTGAACTCACAACTGTAAACCTACTCCTTATTAATCATTTGGCTTGGAGGGGCATATTTGTGGTGGATAACATTTTCCAAATAAAAAGATACAGTTAACGTGGTTTGATCTTACTGCAACTTTGCTGCACCTTCTTCACGCATGGAGAATCAGGCAACTTCCATTTTGATGACTGGACCTTTGTTTCCGGATCATAGCTGTGGACCCATGATTCATCTTCAGTTATGACTTTCTTAAGGAAATCTGGTTCATTGACAGTGGTTTGAATCAAGTCATTAGCCACCGCATCATGATGTTCCTTCTGCCCTGGCTTCAGAAGCCACAGAATGAATTTTGCCACAACACAGTTCATGCTAAGATCCTTTGTCAAAATCTGGGACACAGTCGTTTTGGGAACCCTCAGATTAGTTTCCAGTTTTTGCACTGTCAGTCACTGGTCTTTGTTGATTGCAGCCCATACACGTTCAACATTCTCTGGTGTTCTGCTTGTTGCAGGCCTTCCAGAATGTGGATCACTTTCAACAGATTCTCAACCATTTTCAAAGCATTTGTGCCACGCTTTTATTGGTGCTGCACTCATGTCATCATTTCTGAAAGCCTTGTGAATGAATCACTGAATACTTCCCAGGAAGGAGTGTTCAAGCTTAACACAAAATTTGATGCAGATTCATTGCTGTACTCACTCAGTCATTTTGAAGGCAAGGCCACACTGTACACATGCTCACTCAGTGGCGTATACCACCCCCACTGACTAGTATAGTGGAGTCATCATTGTTCACACATGCACATTCCAGTCCTCTCTGCTAAGCTGCCAGGTTACATCAGTGTGATGAAAACCATTCTTGTTATATTAACAATGGCTGGACTTTTCCAGGACAGACCTTGTATGTATACTGAAGAGGATATGACTTTCCTAACTTATTTATAACAATGGTTAAATAAAAGTTTTGTAAGGGTGATTGAAGAAGGGTGAGTTACCTATTCATTTAAAATTTTAAAGTATTTAAACATTGGGATGGATAGAATTACACAGGGAAACAATATATGTTATTTTCTCTTCAGAAATAAGAAAATTATATGAGGAGAAATATGTAAATTTTATTATAATAGTCCCCTTATTGATATTTCTCAAAATTTTGGGGCCATCAACCTTTAAGTGTTTCCACCATTGCTTATGGTTAATGTTACATCATCTATGGTTAATCAAAATGTTTTCTGAGTCCATCATTTTTCTTTCAAATTGCACCAGTTTTACCACAGAAATTATATGGAGTTTCAGTACCACAGTGTTTCATCTAAAATGTAGGTCTCTCCCAGCCTAGTAGACAGCTACTCATATTCTAAAAGCTCAGGTCAAATGTCACTCCCTTCGTGAATCCCTCCCCAATCTCATTTCTCCCTGCCATAATGCATTATTTCTTTAAATGTGCACTCACGGGTTTTCATACATACCTCTTTTAGACCTTTTATCTCACTGCATTACAATTATATGCTGCATTGGTTAGCAATTGTGTTTGGCTCATTAAGAACCCATTCTTTTTCCATCACATAAAAGAAATTTAAAGGTAGGCAATTCAATATGGTTATAGTTGCCCTTTTATATTTCTGCTGTTTTCCAAGATCAAGCTCTGGCTTCCCAGCTCAAGTTTTTCTCCATGTAACATTATGTTTGCTGTAGTTGCAGCCATCACATTGATAGCTGGGCAAGAATGAGTAAAAGGGCCCCTGAGTAAGTGAGTAAAAACTAAAAGGGTCCCTGAATTTAGCAGTCTCATAGGCACTATTACTCTTACTCTCCCACACCGGTGCATGCATGTGCAGAGAGTATAGGTGCATATGCACACACACATAAAATCATGAAGCTTTCTAAGAAGCTCCACCCAACAACTTCCACACACATATCATTGTCCTTAGTCACATGAATGCCCCTGTCTGAAAGGAAGGATGGGAAATAAAATTTTTTCATCTGGGTACACAGCTACTCCTCCCAAAATCAGATTTTATTACTTAGAAAGAAATGGGAGAAAAGATATGTGATAGTCAACTAGCAATCTCTGCCTCCCATCCCCTTTTGTCATATCTATTTCTTAGATTAATTCCTGGAAGGTTTAGTGTATGTCACATTCATTTTGTATTTCTGGGGCCTAGACTAGTACAAGACACTCAATGATTATTTATTTTCTTCACCTGCAATATGAAGGCTTAGTTTGTGTAATCTGCCTAGGTAAAAAAAGATTCCATGTTTTACTACAATAATTTTCTGTGCTTCATGTTAACTATTAAAATCCTTAATTATTTAAGAAAGCAAACCTTTCTCACTTATGAAAGAACTAAGGTTCTTGATCATCATGTTACCTTATATTTTTATTTTTTAAAGTTTTGTTACTCTCTATGAATAGATAATAGGACCCCAATAAACTAGAATTTATTTATAAAAACTTGTGTATTTATTCTTACATGTTTAAACTTCAGTCACCTTCAAAGTACTCTCTATCTGATGCAATATACCTATCGAGATATTTTTCTACTGCTCAAAACAGTTTTTGAAGTCAACAATTTTGATGCCTTTTAGTGCTTCTGCCGATTTTTGTTTCACCTCTTCCATATTGTTAAAACATTTCCCTTTAAGAAATTTTTTCAACTGGGGAAACAAAAAAAAGTCACTCAGCAGGCGATGGGGTGAATAGGGAGGGTGGGGCATGGGGGTCATGCTGTTTTTGGTCAAAAACTGATGAAAACTTAGCACAGTGTGGGCAGGTGTGCTTGAAAATCACTCATCATGAAGTGGGCAAAGGGTGTTGGAAGAGTCTTCAAAAGAAATTCCCTGAAGCTGAATGCAACCTCTCACAACAACTCCAACTGGTACACTGATACAGATGGGTTCCTAGAACACTCACCTAGTGGGGGAAGGCTGTACTCCTAGGGGCCCACTCTCTAGAAGATAATTCCATTTTTTTGAATTATTATGTACTGTTTTGCATCACCAATTGTTCTATTTTAAATTTCAAATGTCCTGACAACTCTTGATTATTTATCCTTTCTAATATTGAATTCTAAATGTAAAATGAAATAAAATAATTTCCAGGATATCTTTAGCAACTAAAGCTATTTTTGAGATTTTCTAGATTGGCCCTGGATAACCAGACATTTTTTTACCTTATAAAAAGAGAGGTACTAGAAAATACTATGTTTATTCAATGTTAGTGTTGATGAGTTGCATGGGAATATCTGTCCAATCAGGAGATACTAGGCCTTCCTGACATTAAATATATTGGGTTAACCAAAAAGTCTGTTTATCTGTTTAGTTTGTTCTGTAAAATAAAAGGCACATTTTTCATTTTCATCAATAGCTTTATTGATTTGGATATTCTGAGTATATCAGCTATCTTCCGCGTGGTATAATGTTGATTGTTCTCAACCAATGTCTCAGTTTGGTCGCTATCAACCACAACAGGTCTACCCGACCAGTGAGAAATCTCCAGCACAAAACTTTGCAAACCACTTTTAATAAATTTGATCAGTAACAGCACCTTATCCATACACTGCACAAATCTAGTCTTGTGTTTCAGTTGCATTTTTACCTTTCTGGAAATAAGAAATCATCGTATGGCAAAAAATGTTGCAAGTTTTCTTCCATCTGCAATATTAAAATAGCTACACAAAAATTCAATTTTGATTGATTTTTTAATGCATGCTGATATGACAGCTGTCACAATACAATCTAACAAAATTGTTTCAAATGAAGTTAAAGACAACTAAGCCCTACCAGAGCCACCTTATGGGAAAAAAAAAAGGAAACTTTTTGGCCAACCCAATATTTAATGATTTATTGAGAGATTATACCCTTGTTGTCTACCATGGTTCTTGGCGTCAATCCAAACGCCAAGAGGAATCCGGAACTTGATTGTGAGCAGTTTAACGGTAATACAGCATGAATATGAAACACCACTGCTAGGAACGGCTCCTGGAGTGCTATGGGAAGCTGCTGTGAAAACAGCAAGGCCCAGAGGCCAGGCCCCTTTTCACTAGGCAGATCTGTGATGGTCTGTTCCGCTTCCACCCCCAATGATCTGCGGGCCAATGGCAATCTTCAATGGAAAGCTCGTCCTGGAAGCCAGGGGAGCTAACTTCATAGACAGAAGTCCCCGCCCCTCATCCCTGATTAGTCAGAAAGCAGCCACACTGATTGGTCAGAGATGCACAGCTCCGATTGGATGGGGTAAGCCTCAGTCCTATTGGTTGAATTAGGACTCCAGGAACTTTTTTATAAGGACTATCTCAACTAGCAGAAACACAGTGCAGGCAGAAAATTAGTGGCTCATAGGTAGGCGGTCTAGCCAGGAGGCTTCTCTCCGAAGATCACTTTGCAGTGAGAGGTCCCTGTGCAAAAATAGCTGCGAGGCTCTGCCTTTTTTTTGCACATTTGAGCCCAGTTAGCCACCCCGAGCCAGCCCGCTTAGTCCTCAGGTTTCACGTCTTATATGAAATGTGCTTCTTTTTACCAAATAGTAGGAGATAGTTTTTAAAATTTTGCGTTCAGTTGGCAAAATAAGATATTGGCAATTTTGTGTTTTCCTCCGAATATTAAAAAAAAAAATGTATACACCTAAGATCTGGAACTTGTCTGGAATACAGAAAAGAGAGGAAGAACGGTATGTGATCTCTAATAAATTGATTTAAATTGAACAAGTTAAGCACTGTTTCTACGGGAGCATTGGTAATAATGCCTACGTCTCCTTTGGGAGTCAGGGAAGGATTCACAGAGAAGGTAACCTTTGAGCTGGGGCTTTAAGGATTAGCAAGGGAGAAACCGCAGGACATTCCAAGCAGAATGCAAAATGCAAGCTACAGCACAGAGCACAAAATAGCTCTACATGTTCATCAGGTCTGTAATTCTCAGGGTTTGGTGACCAGAAATGAGGTAGAGACTATTTTTCTCTACTTGGCTCACTTTTCCTGAAGTTTATTGCACAGTGCTGGGCACACATCTGCAGGAGCTCAATAAATACTTGTTGAATTGGGACAAGGGTGATCGAGTGTGCTGGGAACTAGGGTATCTTGATTCTTCCTCACGCAACCGCAGTGAGCCAAGTCCCTTTTCGAAGGCCTGCGGCTTGCTGTTTAGTAATCAGCTGCTGGCGAGAAGGAGGAGGAGGGGCTTGACCTGAAGTACCTGGCATTTTAGCGCCTGGAATTCTTAACTGGCCACTTGGAGGGCGACGTGGGCGGTGCAGCGGCGCCTGAGGCAAGCGGCGGCTCAGTTCCTCCTCCACTCCAGCAGGGGGCGCGGGGAGCGGCTTCCCGCTGTCCCTCCACCCCCACCCTGGCCGACACCCTGGCGGACACCCTGGCGGACGCCCTGCGGACTGCTGCAGTCGCGGGCGGCGATCGCAGTAGGCTGGGCTGGGCTGGGCGGGGCAGGCGGCGGCAGCTACGCTGCGCTGACGGGGCTGGGCTGGGTAGCAGGAGTGGCGGCGGCTGGCTGAGAGAATTGCGGAGGCCACTGGGGATTGACTCGTTGGCAGAGGGTTGCAGCGGCCTGGAGTAGCCTCCTCGCGCAGCGCCGCACTCCCGGGACCTGCGGCGGGCTGCGGCGCTCAGCCTGCTGGTGAACTGTGGCTGGCACGCCCAGGCGCTGCGGCGACAGAGGACAGGTTAGGGTGGGGGCAGGGGCGGACGTGGGAGCAGCCCGGGCCCAGAGAGGTAACCCGAGCCCGGCCATCTCCAGCCATGTCTGAGGAAGCGTCGGCCACCACTTCGTACGAGAAGTTTCTGACCCCAGAGGAGCCCTTCCCGCTTCTTGGACCCCCTCGCGGGGTGGGCACCTGCCCGAGCGAGGAGCCCGGCTGCCTGGACATCAGCGACTTCGGCTGCCAGCTGTCCTCTTGCCATCGCACCGACCCACTGCACCGCTTCCACACCAACAGGTATGTACCATCGCGGGGGGTAGGGGCAGATTGCCTACACCCCTGCCTCAAGTCTGGGACCCGTGGGTCGACTCCTAGCCCGGCGCTTTGCCCTGGGTCTGCACTTCCATAAGCCCCATCCCCCACCTTTCTCTTCTACTAGAGCTCATTCCCGGGCTCCTTCCCTCTCACCCTCCCTCTTTTCACCCCTGCCCTCCCGATCTTGTGTTCGGCCGGCATTTTACTCTCTTCCCCCATTCATTTTCTGACCGTAGCGACTCCTCCCTTCCCTCTCCCCGCACTTCCATCTGTCCCCTGCGAATTCCAAATCCCATTTTTGATTTTTAACTGTTCCTCTGTTTCCTACCGCCCGCAAAAGTTTAATCCCTTCCATTTCTAATGGCTCAAAATCAATCCATGGATTTTTTGAAAGGTGGCACTTTTAAAACTATAATCTTAATTTCTCCCAATTTCTAACCTGTCTCACAACTCTATTTCCACCCCTCCCCCATTTTTAGTGAAGCTGTAGGAAACTGGACAGTTCTCTCTTTTCTTTCTTATTTATGAACTCTTTGCCTTCGTGCTGTAGGCCCTCCCAAAATGTATAAGCTTAAATCTGGAAGATTCTTGATTCCTTCATGTAGTAAGTATATCCTTTGATTTGTTCCCTGGTGGAAGGATGGGGCGAGGCTTAGACTAGGCTTGCTTAATACAAATTTATTCAGAAGGTGCATCCCCTAACTGGTTTTATTAGAAGGGAGTATTCTGGAGAATTCTTTCATGCAAGCATTTAATGTTACACTGAATGTGGGGGGGGGGTTGAAGATGTTTTATAGGTATCCCCAACCTTTAATATGTTCAAGAGACATATGCAAAGGCCTGGGATGATGTGTGGAGAAAAGGAAGGAGGAGAGGGGTTCAGGTATGGAAAATACTGCAGATGAATTAAGGAATTTAGTTCTGATTTCTAATCCAGTTTATAATATGAGCATAAACAAATCCCACATTTTAATGTCTTTTGTATGTTCCTTGCCATCTCTTAAATCAGTCTACAGATTTACTGAGCTTATGCCAGATACAAGGAATGTATAAAACATAATTCTTGCCTAAAAGACAGTTATAAAGTGTGCAAGTAAGGTGCAATAGTTAAACAATCATCCAGAACATCAGTATGACACATTTGGAAAGAAAGTGGTAGTAATCTGAAGCACAGAGAATTCAAGGTCATAAAATTGAGTTAGGCAAAACCAGGATTACTCCTTTGGAGCCAATGCTGAAACTTGGGAACAGAACTACTGGCTCCAATGATTGTTATAGTTTTTTAGACTAACTCACAGAAGTCTATTTATTCTGTGAGGTAACTATAACATGAATGTCACATACTCATGAAATCAATTGTCCTTAGAATTTTTTGCATTGGAAAAGAGCATAAATTGAATACTTTTGCATATATTTGACATTTACATTTTGCAGCATTAGATCAAGTTAAATACACAGGAAGGTAAAATGATTTCATAATTAGCTTGCTCTGATGATGAGGGCAAGGGACAGAGGCTCAGGGTCACTGCCAAAATAGGTTGGGGTGATGGGAGGTGAAGCAAGGAGAAGAATGCATTTCTTACAGCTTTCTCCTTCCCAGTTTCATTTGTGTTTTCCTACCACTTTTCTCAGAGACCATGGTAAAATCAAGGTTGTTTGCAGAATGGGGCAGTGAAGATAGAGGGGGAAGTTTCTGTTCAGCCTCAATTTTTCCAAGCCAAGCATTATTTTTCCTAGTTACTACTTGCTTTTTAAAAACCTTCCTCACCTACCCTACTTTTTGTAAGGCTTGGAATGACTAGGAGGTCTAAGGTATCTTGCTCTGTATCTTTTTCAGCAGAGATTAGGGGAAGCAGAATTAGCAATATTTACAGCAGATGATGTTTCTGCCCTGGGCTACCTTGTCTTTTAAATCTTTTCTCTTTCTGGAATGTTCTTTCTGCTTTCATACCCCTTCTCATGATGGTGTTTGAGAGTACCATATACTCTATTATTACTTTTCAAGGAGAAGCAAACAGCTAAATCATGTATATGGGCAAGGATTCGGGAGTACTTTTATTTTGGAGTTTTATGTGTCACTTTTTTTCTTCACATCATTCACCAATTCAAGCAAGAATCCAAAAATCATATCTGTATAGTTGAATATTGATACTCTACTTTGGGTTTAGTCATTATAAAACAAATTTCATTGAAGGGACAAAGCTTGTCAGTGGGTAGACACTTGATTGACCTTTATTTTGCTTCTTCGTTGTTGCCTGATAAGAAAACTATGGAGATTGTTTAAATAATGCTGTTGATAAGGGCCTTAGGATGATGACATTTCTGTACCTGTTCATTTATTGGACTTTGGGCTATATTTGCAACCTTCATTAACCAGGAGACTGAGGTGCTATTATTAATAATCCCTTAGGTTGAACCTTTGTGGCATTCAGGTTAGAGTCACCTGTGACTTAGGTTGGTGTGTCACTGGTCTAGGTTCAGTGGAAAGTGAATTATGTGAACACAACCAGTTTTGTACAATTCACTTTCCTAGTAGTATCTTTTAGGATTTTATGACCAAATAAACATTATCTGAAATTTTGGGAGAATGAATGAATTTCAATAAGGAAAATACTTAAATATTTTAAAATATATTTTATCAATTATGCTATTACAGTTGTCCTATTTTTTCCTTCCCTTTACTCTCCTCTGCCCTGCACTGCTCCCACCAGCATTCCCCTTCCTTAGTTCATGTCCATGGGTTGCACATGTAAGTTCTTTGGCTTCTCCATTTCCCATACTATTCTTTTTTAAAAAGATTTTACTTATTTATTATTGGATAGAGGGGAAGGGAGGGAGAAAGAGGGAGAGAAACATCAATGTGTGGTTGCCTCTGGAGGGCCCACAAAGGGGACCTCGTCCACAGCCCAGTTACATGCCCTGACTGGGAATGAAACCAGTGACCCTCTGCTTCACAGTCTGGTGCTCAATCCACTGAGCCACACCAGCCAGGGCTCCTATACTATTCTTAACCTCCCCCTTTCTATTTTGTACCTACCAATTATGCTTCTCGTTCTCTGTACTTTCCCCTCCATTCTCTCCCCCCCATTCCCTGCTGATGACCCCTCATGTGATCTTCAATTCTGTGATTCTATTCCTGTTCTAGTTTGCTTAGTTTGTTTGTTTGTTTGCTTTTAGGTTCAGTAGTTCATAGTTGTGAGTTTGTTGTCATTTTATTGTTCATATTTTTGATCATCTTCTTTTTCTTGGATAAGTGTCTTCAACATTTCATATAATAAGGGCTTGATGATGATGAACTCCTTTAACTTGACCTTATCTGGGAAGCACTTTATCTGCCCTTCCATTCTAAATGAAAGCTTTGCTGGGTAGAGTAATCTTGGATGCAGGTCCTTGCCTTTCATGACTTTGAATACTTCTTTCAGCCTCTTCTTTCCAGCAGGGTTTCTTTTGAGAAATCAGCTGATAGTCTTATGGGAACTTCTTTGTAGGTAAATGTCTCCTTTTCTCTTCCTGCTTTTAAGATTCTCTCCATATCTTTAATTTGGGTAACTTAATTACAATGTGTCTTGGTGTGTTTCTTCTTGGTTCTATCTTCTTTGGGACTCCCTGAGCATCCTGGACTTGCATGTCTATTTCCTTTGCCAGATTGGAGAAGTTTTCCTTCATTATTTGTTCACATAAATTTTAAATTTCTTGCTCTGCCTCTTCTCCTTCTGGTATCCCTATGATTCAGATGTTGGGATGTATAAAGTTGTTCCAGAGGTTCCGAAGACTCTCCTAATTTTTTTGAATTCTTGTTTCTTCATTCTGTTATGGTTGAATGTGTATTTCTTCTTTTTGTTCCAAATTGTTGATTTAAGTCCTGATTTCCTTGTCTTTACTGTTGGTTCCCTGTACATTTTCCTTTATTTCACTTGGCATAGCCTTCACTCCTTCCTTCATTTTGTGACCATACTCAACCATTTCTGTGAATGTCCTGATTATTAATGTTTTGAACTATGCATTTGATAGGTTGGCTATCTCTTCATTGCTTAGTTCTATTTTTGAAGCTTTGATATGTTCTTTCATCTGGGCTATATTTTTTGTCTTGGCATGCCTGTTATGTAGTAAGAGGTGGAGCCTTAGGTATTCACCAGGGTGGGGCAGCCCATGTTGCTATTCTGTGGCACTGTACGTGGGGGAGGAGTCCCAGAGGGAACAATGCTACTTGTTTGTCTCTTGGCTGGCTTTGAGTCACTTCCCCTGCTACCCGCAAGCAAATTGTGCCCTTCTGGTGCTGATTCCTGAGTAGGTGGGTTTGTGTACATTCTAGGACCCTGTGGGTCTCTCCAATGAACTCTCCTGTGGGGCTGGGAGTTTTTCTCCTTGCCGCTGCAACCCACAGAGGTTTTTACAGTCAAAGGTTTTGAGGCTTTATTTCCCTGCACTGGAACTCTGGGTTGCATGGTATGTCTTACTCTCCAGTTGTTCCTCCCAGTTTATCTGCATGCGAATGTGGGACCACCTGGTCTGCTAGCTACTGCCTTGTCATGTGTCCTCTCCATCCTAGCTGCCCATCTCCACCCCTCCTACTGGTGTGGGTGAATGTTTCTTCTTTAACTCCTTGGTTGTTGGAATTCCATACAGTTCGATTTTCTGGAAGTACTGGTTATTTTTTGTTTTTAAATTTGTTGTTGTTTTTCTTTTGGTGTGCGAGGGGGCAAAATGTATCTACCTATACTTCCATCTAGGCCGGAAGTCTAAATTTTTTTAAAATATTTTATTTATTTATTTTTAGAGGGGAAGGGAGAGATGAAGAGAAGGAGAGAAACATCAACGTGTGGTTGCCTCTCATGTGCCACCCACTGGCAACCCAGCCTGCAACCCAGGAATGTGCCCTGACTAGAATTGAACCCCAACCCTTTGGTTCGCAGGCCACATTCAATCCAGTGAGCCACACCAGCCAGGACTAAATATTTTTTTTTAAAACTGAAATGTCAATGTGGAATGTATATAGTGATAAAGCCTTTTTGTTGTTTTGATGACAGGATTTTTCTGATGTAGTTGTGGGTTTTCTCTTAGCAATTGTTCACTTCAATGTCCACCATCATAAAAAAGGGATGTTTAGCAAATTTAAAATAATTATAATGCTATTGGTAGGTCCTGTAATTAAATTGTGAGATGAAGAGGGTTAATGTGAACTTTTTGATGTGTTATTTTCTTCATCTTTCTGGAGTTCATTAGTACTTTGACATTGAACAATTGTGAAAAGTGTGTGGGAGGTTACTGCCTCACTTTTGTACACCCTGTTGGCAGGATACAAAATGAACTGTTGCATAAAGCAGTTGCTCATTTGAGTGATGTTAGAGCCCTGTTTTCAATCAACACTAACCAGAAAAACCTAAGACTACTGTGTTTTTTGTATCACCCACATTTTTCCTATCTCATTATAGAAATAGAGGTATAGAAGAACTGTGAGTTGCAGGTGAGAGAACCACGTTCCATGAAGTGAGATAGGGTAACGAGGCAGGAGGAATTTGGTTTGGGGACTTGTTGAAACAAGTTAAGAATGGGGATCAGGCTTTGGAGAACTATCCAGGTTAGAAATGTAGATTTGTGAGTAATCAGAACAGAAATTCCAGTAGCGTGACACAAGTGGAACTGTGGCTAAAACAGTTGAGACAGTAGATGAAACTTTTTCATAAATTTTGCAGTGATGGGAGGAGAGGAGATGTAGTAATATTTCAAAATATAAAGATTTCTTTGTTTTCTGCCTTGTTTAGTTTTTCTTTTCCAGGAATAGAGATTTTAGCTCCTTAGAAGCAGCGCATAGGAAAGGGAGAAATTGAAAATACAAGAGAGGGTGGTATGACAGGAGATGGATGGGATGAACTTAGAAACCCAAATGCAAGAAATGGCTTTAAAAATCACCTGGAATATTTTTATTTTCAAGATTGTAGATGGGGTATGAGGGATGTGTAATCATTCCCAGACAATTGAGGTCACTGGGAGGAGAGTTGGGAATTAGAGTGAGTAGAGTTAGGGGACTCGTGTCATCTGCTCTAACTTGGGACCTTGGGGCTCCAGAGGAGCAGCCCACGTCAGGGCTCTATGGGGAGTTGGCTGGATTTTCATCCTGAGAAGTAATGGTTAGGTCTACCTGAGAAAGGGCTGCAAAAGAACGTATATGGTGTACATGCTTTTCTTTCTTTTTTTTTAACTTTTTTATTGTTGACAATGTCCTCATCCCCCATCCCTTTGCCCACCTCCACCCATCCTACTTGCCCCCTTCCCTCTGCCCATCAACACACTGTTGTCTGTGTCTGTGAGTTATGCATATATATTCTTTGCCTAATCCCTTCACCTTCTTTCATCCATTCCCCTTTCCTCCCTCCCCTCTGACAGCTGTCAGTCTGTTCCATGTATCTATGTTTCTATTTCATTTTGTTCATCACTGTATTTTATTCATTAGATTCCACATATAAGTAAAATCATATGGTATTTATCTTTCACTGACAGGCTTATTTCACTTAGCATAATAATCTCCAGGTAATAATCTCCATAATAATCTGTACTGTTGCAAAAGATATGACTTCCATCTTTTCTACAGCCATGTAGTATTCCATTGTATAAATGTACCACAGCTTTTTTATCCACTCATCTACAAATGGGCACTTAGGCTGCTTCCATATCTTGGCAATTGTAAATACCACTGCAATGAAATATAGGGGTGCATATATTCTTTCTAATTGGTGTTTTGGAATTCTTAGGCTATATTCCCAGAAGTGGGAATATTGGGTCAAAAGGCAGTTCCATTTTTAATTTTTTGAGGAAATTCTATACTGTTTCCCTCAGTGGCTGCACCAGTCTGGGTTCCCACCAACAGTGCGATAGGGTTCCCCTTTCTCATCATCCTTGCCAGCAATTGTTTATTAACTTAATGTTTGTAGCCATTGTGGCAGGTGTGAGATGATACCTTGTTGTGGTTTTAATTTGCATCTCTCTGATGATTAGTGATGTTTAATATTTTTTTCATGTATCTATTGGCCTTTCCCCATTTTTTAATTGCATTGTTTGTCTTCCTGGTGTTGAGTTGTATAAGTTCTTCATATATTAAGAACCTCTCCGATATTAACCCCTTGTCTGGTGTATCACTGGCAAGCAGGTTCTCCCATACAGTGGGTTCCCTTTCCATTCTGTTGATGGTTTCTTTTGCTGTTCAGAAGCTCTTCAGTTTGACGCAGTCCCATTTGTTTATTTTTTTCCTTTGTTTCCTGTGACCTAGGAGATACATTGGCAAAACTATTGCTACAAGAGGTGTCTGAGATTTTACTGCCTATGTTTTCTTCTAGGAGTTTTATGGTTTCATGGCTTTTGTTTAAGTCTTTTATCCATTTTGAGTTTATTCTGGTGTATGGTGTAAGCTGGTGGTCTAGTTTCATTTTTCTTGCATATACTAGTCTATTTCTCCCAACACCATTTATTGAAGAGACTGTCTTTGGTGCATGCTTCTGCCTCCTTTGTCAAATATCAATTGACCATAAAGGTGTGGGTTTATTTCTGGGCTCTCTGTTCTATTTCATTGATCTATATTCTTGTTCTTACACCACTACCAGGCTTTTTTTTTCTTTGGGTTTTTTTTTTTAGTTTTTATTTATTTATTTTTAGAGAGGGGGGAAAGGAGGGAGAAAGAAAGGGAGAGAAACATCAGTATTTGAGAGCAACATGGATCTGTTGCCTCTCGAATGCTCCCAAGTGGGGACCTAGCTCACAACCCAGGCATGTGCCCTGACTGGGAGTCAAACTGGTGACCCTTTGGTTCGCAGGCCAGCACTCAGTCCACTGAGCCATACCAGCCACAGATTTTCTTTGTTTTTTCTTTTTTAATTTTATTTATTAATTTTTTAGAGAGAAGGGAAGGGAGAGAGAAAGAGGAAGAGAACATTGATGTGCAAGAGAAACATCAGTTGGTTGCGTCTCACAGGCCCCCAGTTGGAGGCCTGTACAACATCCAAGGCATGTGCCCTTACCAGGCATCGAACCAGGACCCTTGGGGGTGAGAGATGATGCCCAACCTACTGAGGCTCAGAAGTCAGGCCAGTTCCAGGCCGTTTTCATTACAGTGGCCTTGTAGTATAGTTTGATATCAGGTAATGTGATACCTCCAACTTTGTTCTTCTTTCTCAAGATTGCTGAGGCTATTCAGTGTCTTTTTTCAAGTATTTGTTCTAGTTCTGTGAAATATGCCATTGGTATTTTAATAGGAATTGTGTTGAAACTATAGGTGCTTTGGGTAGTATGGGCATTTTAATGATGTTAATTTTTCCAACCCATGAACACAGTATATGCTTCCACTTGATAGTTTCTTCAATGCCCTATAGTTTTCCAAGTGCAGGTCTTTTACCTCCTTGGTTAAGTTTATTCCTAGTTACCTTATTTATTTATTGCCAAAATAGTAGCACATGCTTTTCTTAATTTTACCAAAATACAATTGAAAGTCCTTTGTCTATTTATTATTAGTGAAAAACCTTGTGGATAAATATTCTTGACTTTACCTTTCTTTTTTGTAAATAAATTTTGGGCAGCAAGCCTGGTCATTCAGTTAAAACCCATTTCATTGAGATTCTTTTCTACATTTTTCTTTTTACAGTACAGTGAAAGTCTCCTTTGTGAATAATGTTATGGTTATAGCTAGGGTTTGTCTTAGGTAGCTTTCTCTTAGTGGAATAAGATATAAAGACTTTGTAAATTTGAATAGTTCAGTGCTGAGCACATGTACACAGTGATTATTACACATTTGAAACTGACAGAACAGTCTAAAAGAATCATGCAAAATTTTATTATGAAAACTCATTATAGAAAATTGTGGGCATATACAAAACTGTAATTGTTACAGAGCAAACAGAAGGTTCTTGAGACTGGCAAAACACTTCCAAAGTCTCACTTTCTCGAACCTGAGGGGTCAGTCTTCCACGGGCAATTAGGATCCTGGACGAGCCCCCAAAACTGTTACTGAGCAACAGAAAGGGTCCGTTATTGTCCGCCGCCTTATGGAAAGATGTCTCTCAAAGCCAGAGATTTGTGAAAAGGAACGGAAATGTTTATTAATGTTATACAGAGTCAA
>PVKU01007040.1:0-93571 GCA_004027475.1 Anoura caudifer | reverse complement strand
AGAAAGAAAGAAAGTCTAAATTTGTTTAACTCACTGTTTCTTAGTTATTTCATCTTAGACAAAGGGTCAGAAACTTGTTCTGTGAAGCGCCAGATAGTAAATATTTTTGGTTTTGCAGGACAGGAAGCAAAACTGAGGGTATGATGTAGGTACTTGTATAACATGACAGAAAACATTTTTTTTAAACTTCATGCTGTTCTAGCACAGAAAAATCATATATGGCCTTGGGCAAGCTACTTAATTTCACTGTGCTTTAGCTGCCTCATCTGTAAAATGAAGATAAAAAAGAGCCCACCTAACAAGGTAGGTATGAGAATCAGTGTAGGACCTGCTCAGAACAGTACCTATTCGAACACTATTTGCACTTAGGAAGCACAGTTAAGTGTTAGCTGAAAACAAATTGCCACAAAATTTTATTGATATAATTCAAAATAAAATAATAAGTACCATGTTTTGTAATACATGTCTACTAATGTGAAGAATGACATTATTTTTGTGGGTAAACCTTTTACTCAATTGAGTTTCCAAGTAAGTGCTCCTCTCATCAAAAGTATTATAAATGTTGGTCACTGAAAACCATTTTTAGTTTATGAACCATACAAAAACAGGGACAGGCTAGGTGTTACTCATGCATGATAATTTGTCGATCCTTGCCCTAGATGGTGGGATTTCTTTTTAAATATACTGCCACTTATTACAACTAGTGTTTTATAATACCATTTTTCTCCAACAAAGAGCAGAGAATGGTAAAGCTGACTGGCATGAACCTCATATAAGAAGGATTTTTAACAATGAGGTGAAAAAGGTATGTTCTAAGGAAACATGAGGGATCAATGAACATCTTGAGGTATGAGATAGAGGCAAGCATCACTAGAAAGGGCTGCTGGGTAATGATGTCTTCAAGGGAAACCAGGGTTCAGTTATGGCAAAGAGGGAGAAAGAACCTTCAGAGAAGGTATGGAGTAGGGGGAAATTGGTTGGTTTTAGAGTGCCAGTTTTCAATCGCAGAATGAAAGAGAATGGAAGGTTGAGTTAATGAGGGGCCAGGGAGTACTGACCGTTATTCTAAGAATGATGGTGTGGTGGAGCAACAACTATTAATGAGAATAGTTAAAATCTCGGGGTGACTGATGCAAATAGGGATAAGTGACATGACAGATTTACTCCGTAGAATCTGTGTGAGGAAGGCAGTTGCTAAGCCTGGGGCAAGGAGACTTAACTGCTATGATGATGGGATGGATCCATAGGCAGCTTGATAATCCTCACCAGTAGGATAAATGCTATTACAAGACATCCCATTACTTGAACTGAACTGTGTGATGAAGGATTCTGGACAAGAGACTTGCAGTATATGAAGCCTAAATGATCTGAAGGATATAAGTACTGGGTGTATTTCCTCAGTTCTCATTCTCTTTCTCCCCTTTGATTTTCTTTTGTTCATTCTCCTTCTCCTTCTTACTACCTTTGAATTCCCAGAAAATTTTCAGGAAGACTGTTCTGAAAGTTAGTTAAAATCAAGCCATCATCTCCTTTCTAACCCATTCTCCACTTATAAGTCCTGAAATGTGTATGCACTGTGATATCCTTCCAGAATCCATTTACCTTCTTAATCATATTATATCTCTTCAAGAGTTATGATACAAAGTCATCAGTGGAGCCTAAATTTGGACTCTTCCTAAAAGCATGTTGCTATTTGTCACATCTGTTTTTTCTATTTCTATCAGTCTGTGTATTCTGTGATCTAACATTAAAGTATAATATGCATCAAATTTGAAACACAACCATTATCCACCAAAGGCTAATATGAAAAACAGTCTCCCATATTGGAGGGCATGTGTTTGCTGTATGAATACTAGTAGAATCAGAAAACCCACATAGGAAAGGTATTTCGAGATTCACTTTGAGATATCCTTTGCCTTAGCTGTTAATGTTACAGTATCATTGAAATCACTGAGATACCATTTCACTTTTTGTCTCTGAAGTAGAACAGAGGGTACAGAAATAATTGAACAATAATAAAATAATTTAAAAAAATAAGATATCAGAGAAGAGGGAAAATAATTGTTTGGATTAATTCAAAATGAAATAAAAGAATCTAGGCTCACCATTAAATTTATTTCAAGTTACTTGATTCATCTTCATATCTCCACAAATGCATTAATATTATTCTAGTCAGTTTTTAGATGGAACTGGATTTCAGAATGATACTTCAAACCAGTAAAAGAAAAATTATTCAGAAGGCATCTCCAGATCTTCATGATTTTCCCATTTCTCTCCAGTTATCAAATGATTCTTTGATATTTATAGTCTGGCCCATCTTATTCTCTAACACATGTCCCTAACCTTGTCATTTTTCTTCCTTTCCTTTCTGTTTCTTTTTATACATGAGTTTTCATCCTCCAATCATCAGACTCATAGTATTACATGTCTTTCACTCACATTCTAAAACTTTTGTGTATGACTGTATTATAAGAATATAATATTTTATGTTATTTTTCTTTATTATTTTCAATTAATAATGAAATATGAATTGGACAAGAGCTAAGACTTATACAATATTATCTCATAGACATGGTACATATTAGGAGTATATTAGAATGACTTAACTTATAACTATCATGTAACTGTATATTCCCATAACTTGTTATCTTTTACCACTTTATTTTTATTTTTAAACTATATTTTATTCATTATGCTATTACAGTTATTCCAATAACTGTAATAGCATACAGTTTTCTCCCCTTTATACCTCCTACACCCTGACCCCATCACCCTCCAGCATCCCCCTACTTAGTTCATGTCCATGGGTTGTTCATATAAGTTCTTTGGCTTCTGCATTTCCTAAACTATTCTTAACCTCCCCCTGTCTATTTTATGCCTACCGATTTCCTGTACAAACTCTCCCCCATTGTCCTCCTCACTCTCCCCACTGATAATCCTCTTTGTGATCTCCATTTCTGTGATTCTGTTCCTGTTCTAGTTGTTTGCTTAGTTTTTATTTTCATTATTTAGGTTCAGTTGTTGATAGTTGTGAGTTTGTTTTCATTTTATTGTTCATAGTTTTTGACCTTCTTCTATTTCTTAGATAAGTCCCTTTAACATTTCATATAAGAGCTTGATGATGATGAACTCCTTTAACTTGGCCTTACCTGGGAAACACTTTATCTCTCCTTCCATTCTAAATGATAGCTTTGCTGGATGGAGTGATATTGGATGTACGTCTTTTTGTCTTTCATGACTTTGAATACATCTTTCTAGCCCCTTCTTGCCTGCAAGGTTTCTTTTGAGAAATCAGCTGATAGTCTTATGGGCACCCCTTTGTAGGTAACTGTCTCCTTTTCTCTTACTGCTTTTATGATTCTCTCCTTATCTTTAATCTTGGGTAACTTAATTGTGCCTTGGTGTTTTCCTCCTTATGTCCAATTTCTTTAGGACTCTGGGCTTCCTGGACTTCCTGGAAGTCTATTTCCTTCACCAGATTGGGGATGTTTTCCTTCATTATTTTTCAACTAAGTTTTCAATTTTTTGGTCTTCCTCTTCTCCTTCTGGCAGCCCTATGATTCAGGTGTTGTAGTGCTTAAAGTTGTCCCAGAGGTTCTGAAGTCTCTTCTCATATTTTTGAATTCTTGTTTCTTCACTCTGTTCCAGTTCAATATTTATTTCTTCATTTTGTTCCAAATACTTAAGTCTTAGTTTCCTTCCCTTCACTGTTGGTTCCCTGTATATTTTGCTGTATTTCACTTTGTATAGCTTTCATTTATTCCTTCATTTTGCGACTGAGCTCAATCAATTCTGTGAGCATTCTGATTACCAGTGTTTTGAACTCTGCATCAAATAGGTTGTCTATCCTCATGGCTTAGCTCTTTTTCTGCAGTTTTGATCTGTTCTCCCATTTGGCCATATTTCTTTGTCTCAGCACACCTGTTAAGTTGTAAGGAGGTGGTGCAACCCTCTTGGCTACCTTGTGGTGCTGTCTGTAGGGTGGGGTCAGAGAGTGAACAATGCTGCTTGCTTACTCTACTCTAGCTACACTTTCCAAGGAACTCTCACAGGAGAGGAACTCTCACAGGAGAGTTCCTTGGAAAGGGTATTTCTCCTAACCTAGCAACCCCACCCACAGTATTTTACTGCTTGATGTTTTGAGTCTTTAGCTTCCTGGTGAGCCAGCTGCTCCTCACCCATGTGGTCCACAGCCTTACTGTGGCTCCTATCTGCCCATCTGTCTGCCTGTCTCCATCTCATCCTACTAGTCTGGATGAATGTTTCTTTAACTCCTTGGTTGTCAGAGTTTCATGCAGTTTGCTATTCTGGCAGTTCTGGTTGTTTACTGTTTTTAAATCGGTTGTTATCCTTCTTTTGGTTGTGCAAGGAAATGAAGCATTTCTACCTATGCCTCTATCTTGGCCAGATCTCTTTTTTTTTTTTCCATTTTAAAACCTTCTTCTTTAAGAAACTTGAAACATTTTCCCAGTAGTAAATGCATACTTAATGTTTCTTTAAATATTATGAAATGTATAATAGCATCTGACATTAGCATTTGAAAATAGTGTTATCTCACCAGGAAATTTGTATAACTGCTCTGTCCAAGTAAGATTTTTCTGTTTTGTGTGTTAATGTATAAGCAAGGTAGAACTAAATAAAACAAGTACAGGGAAAAAAAACATGTATATGTTATTGCAAGTAGGTGATATTTGCTGAGGCAGAGATTGCCTTAAAAAGTAATTAATATATAATTACTAAACTGTCCACTTTGCTTAGAATTGTGATCTAAATAATTTGGTCTTTATTCTTTATCATATGCTAATATAATAGTTCTTTAATTGGACAATGTTACAGTAAACATACTGACAGAAAGATTTTGATTTGTCATTTTATTGGACATATGCAAGTAAGGAGAATAAAGGGAGGGACAGCAGTGAATAATCTATGGCCCACATCAAACATGAATTCCTAAGAATCAAAAATTACTCTTTAAATAACCCCTTCCATGCTTTCATCCACAAAAGAAAAGGTTATTAAAGCAGATGGTGTTGCAGCTACACATCTTCACATGCAGGCTTTAATTATGCCTCATTGTAGCAGACAGAAAACTGAAGCACAAGGGATAGCAATTTCTATAGAGTCTCACAGGATGGGAAATAACAGTGATATATCTCAACTTTTTTCCTTTTTTATTGATTTTATTGGGGTGACACAGGTAAACAAAATTATACAGGTTTTAGGTACAGAATTCTAGACTACTTCATCTGTATATTACATTGTATGTTCACCATCACAACTCAAGTCTCAATTCATCACCATTTATTCCCCCTAGAATTCCAAGTTATGTTTGAATTTAAGTGATGCTTATCCTCAGTTCATCATTGGTTTAATTAAATTTAAGTTCATAAAAACATTGATTAGAATAAACAAATTGATTCTGGACATAGACATTTCATTACTAAGTCTATGTTTCTATGGTTATTTTACTGATATCCAATATTTTTGAAAAATAAATTAAACCATGTTTGGATGTTTGTGCATTTCAAGCACAAAACCAAAAAATAAAAATAAATATAAAATAAAAATAAATGTAAATGTTATATATATATATTTCATTTGTGATCAAGGATATCTTGAAATTGCATGAAGTGGAATAAAGAGTCTAGATCTGTGGGAAAAATGTGTATGGGAGATAGCCAAGGCTGGTTTCACTCTCTGCATTTTTCAATTTCTTTTCTTATCAGCATGCTTATAAACTGGAAATCATTAGGTACAGAAAGATTGATAAGCATGTGATAATTTCTTCCAGTATTTCTTAACCCTCCATTATGGAATCTCTTTTAAAATGATCACCATTTGAAATAAAAGGAGTTACAATAAAAATATTTAAAAAATTGTTTTAATATCAGAGGCTAAAGTGTGTATGCACCGTGCTTTTTGCTAAACTTTGGATGGATTAAAGGGAGGGCAGCTACCTAGAAAAAGAGAGGTCAACTTAGCTTTCTTCCAACATAAATACCAATAAAGGACTTTCTTACCTATGAGCATAGACTGTTGCATGCCACCTAGCAAATAAGATTATTGGAAGAAACAAGAGGATTGGCTTAGGCTTATTTCAGGAGAAAATGAACTCATTAAAAATACATCTGAAAGTTCTCAGAATCAATGGAAGTTTGGAACTTCAGGACTGGAAAATAAACAGGAGTCGTGAGGAACCAAGCATTGTTGACACAGGAATGTGGTCAGTAAAATTTGGTGGAGATGGCCCATCTGGCAACTACTTCAGTGGGCAGTTGACCTCCATGCTTTCTAGATCCTTGAGGGTTCGCAGTTGCTCTTGTAAGTAGTTTCTCAACTGCAACTTTATTCCCTTAAGAATCTGAGTTATCTGAGAAAATTCCATACTGTTTTCCATAGTGGTTGTATCAGTCTGCAATCCCATCAACAGTGCACTAGGGTTCCCTTCTCTCCACAACCTCTCTAACACTTGTTTTTTTTTTTTTTTTGTTGTTGCTTTTTTTTATGATAGCAATTCTGACTGGTGTGAGGTGTTATCTCATTGTGCCTGGATAGAACTGGAAAGCATTATGCTAAGTGAAATAAGCCAGGTGGTGAAAGAAAAATACCATATGATCTCACCTTTAACAGGAACCTAATCAACAAAACAAACAAAGAAGCAAAATATAACTAAAGACACTGAAATTGAGAACAGGCTGACAGTGACCAGAGGGGAGAGTGGAGGGAATTTCAGGGGAAAAGGGGAAGGGTTTGCAGGAACAAGTATAAAGGACACATGGAAAATAACAAGGGGGTGTGGAAACAAGAAGGCGGTAGGGAGGGCTCGGCGGTGGGCTGGGATGGGGGTAAAAGGCAGAAAACTGTCCTTGAACAGTTAAAATAAAATTTTTAAAAAATCTGAGTTAAAGGTGTGGTCATGACCTAGGGATGTTTTATCTGGCTTTTTTGTCTTTATGATTAGAGACTAGGCTCTACTTTCCCTCAATACACACATAATGCAAGAACCCTCCAAAATAAGAAGGGAAATTAGATGTGAATGATTAGATAAGTGAAAATACGTACACTGCGTTGCTGATATGGAAAAATAGGAGGTAAAGTTATTAACCTACCATCTTCAAATGCTTAATTTTTTTTGGATAACTGATAGAATGTTTGATTTTCCTCAAATTATGATAATATCTTTAATGGCCAATTACAATACTACCATCAATTATTTTGTTTAAATATTGAGCATCTATGTGCAGGTACCTAGAAAACATCCATGACCAGGTTTCTTTAATCCTGTAGACCCCCATGAGAGTGTTAATACCAGCATTTTATAAATGAGAATACTAAGTATCAGAGAGGTTAAGTAAGTTAATTGCCCAAATTTATGAAGAGCACTGCCAGGGTTAGGGTCCATGTCTCTATGATAGAAACCTAATTTTTCTACAGTTTTGCTTTTATTTCTATTTTTCATTTCAAGTTATGCTGCCATGACACATATTAGACAGTAATATTTTCCCCTAGATTAATGTTCTCATACATTGTTTTATTTCTTTCTTTACCTGCTATGTTGACAATGATTTGTATGTTCTTGCATTAGAAATCTCAATAAGGCCTTGTACTCATATATTCCAGGTTTAGCACAGTGCCTAGCCCATAAATGATGCCAGATACAAAATCAGTTTATGATGGAAGATAGAAAGAAGAGAAATAAGGCCAGAAAATGGGGTGGTGAAGGAAAAATGAAAGAAAAGAAAATGGAGTAGAAGAGGAAATGGATGTACAAGAACTGGATAAGACCATCTTACAGGGACTAGATAATACTCTTAGCATTTTAACATGTATACATCAGTACATAATAATAATATTTTAATGAATTCATAATATTGATAACTATCTTTTGTGGGTACAACTTTATTACTCAGGGCCCATAAAGAAGTTTTAGTATTTTTTAATTATCAACATGATCTATTTTTCATAAGATGTTCTCCTATTCTAAAGAAGATTTTAGGACTGATGTAGCCAAGAGAGTTTACTGTTACACTTTCATTGATTAGAGTTGGTCTTCAGTTACCTCTATGCTAACTTTTATCTGGTATCCACTTTTCTCTAAAATTAAAGTATGGATAAAAAGTCTTTAGAACAGGGAAGTGACTTACATAATTATGAATTTAAGACAAAGATTATATTTCACTTGTTTGAAAATTCACAATGTTCTGTAAAGGTTTTAAGAAATACCTCTTTAAAAGGGCTTTCTGATATGAATAATTGCAAATGTCAAGGGATGAGAGGTCTCTTATAGTAATTCTATCTCAAGGATGTCAGGTGCTGGAGCAAAGGTGATATAAATGATTTGAGTGAGTTGTTCTATATCCCAGTGATGGTCCTGCAGAGAAATGAAAGCAGTACTTAATAACCCACAGAGAGATTTATTCAAAGTCAAAATGTCAGAGGTAATCAAACTATTTAACTTGTGTTCATAGCTTTACTTTGAATTATATAAATGGATACTCTGAATTTATTGCATACTGGTAAATTAAGGAAACAGAATTTTTATGAAGTTGAAGGATGCACTGTGGCTTTCAGTAACATATTGATAGTATTTATAGTGATATTTCAAGTGAATTATGATTACTAATAAAATTCAATATAATATTTTTCTTATATTTAATATATGTCTGCTTGTAAGAGCAGGGGCAAATATAAATCTGCATATGACTTGAATGGTATGAACCTGGTATTAAAAACTATAGTGACTGATTCTGAAGAGTGAGACTTAAAAGGATCCAAGTAAGAGATACTAAAACATTGGCATTTGAATATATAAACATTTTAGATGTAAACAGAAAGCCATAAATTAAACATAATAACTCCATTTTGACAATTATTATCCCTATTAAGAAGAATATTTGAATTGTTTTGCTGCCTGCAGTCCCCCAATTCACCTTCTGTTCTTTTACTGCCACTAATTATTTTCCTAATTACTCACCTGCTCATAGACAACATAATTACTGAAAAAAAGTGGGGCTCAAACTATTTGGTCTAATATTCATGCTGCAATATGGTTCATCATTATCTTAATTTTGACACTAACCATTTATAGAGAGAGATGTATGTGAATCTTGTTTGTTTGTTTCTGAATCTAACAGTTCTCCTAGTGTTTCCATAGTTGCTCAACTTTTGCTTTAGCTCATTCTGTTCCCTAACCTGGAGTTTCTTCCTCTCTACCTCCCTAATCCCATGGCATCACTCCTTGTCCTCTATGACACAATTTAGACTCAATTCCCCTGCCTTGACCTCTATCACTTATGGCTAAGCTCTGCAATGTGTGTTCCCATCCCCACCACTGGGTTACAGAATTTTTCCTACCTATCTCTCACATGAAATTATAACCTAATTGAAGTCAGGGACTACACATTAAAAATCATTGTAATCCAGACACACTCAGCAGAGTACTTTTTAACAACAAATTGAAAACTGGCTTTTAAAGGTTTAGGGAAATAAAAAAAATATTTGGTTTTGGAATAGAAACATGTCAAAAAAAGGAGGTGATGGCAATGGGTGAACAAAGTGAAAAGGAATATAGTCAATGATATTATGATGAGTTTTCACAATAACAGATTATTGCTAGAATTAGTGGAGTGTTCACATTGTAAAGTATAAAAATGTCAAAACAGTATATGGTACTCCTGAAACTAATACATAAACTAATATATAATATATTAATATTATATATCCATGGCATTTATTTTTTAAGTTAATTAAAATAAACTTATTTAACTCAAAGTTACTAGTTCTTAAGTGGAGGCGATGTTGCCTCTCCCCTCTCCAGGGAGCTTGAGATAATGTCTGGAGACAGTTTTGTTTGTCACACTGAGGAAAGGGGCTGCTACCATTCTATGAAGTCTATAGAAACGAGGAGTCCTGCTAATCATCCTACAAAGTCAGGGCAGTCTTCCACAACAAAGAAATATCCAATCTCAATGATAATAGTATCCATGTTGAAAAACCCTACTCTAACTTACAAAAACACTCTGATTATCATTTGTTTCAAATAAAAAAAATAACAATTACTATTTATGTAAGCCATATGTGAGATTAATTTCTGCATAACTGTTATCATTTTTATTACTACTGAAATGAATATTGGTACCTTATTTATAAATCTACTAACTTGTGTCATTTACATGCAAGCATAAATGTTATCAAATCTTTTTAGTATATTTTATACTTGGTTTATTTTCCCAGTCTTTTCTATTTGCCTAGGCATTTTTTCTGTCTCTTTCATTGGAAAATCTATATATAGATCTTCCAAAACATATACCTACATTAAAAGGCAAGCATGTATTCTTCCATAGTTATAATTTCCTCATATATATTATACAAATATATATTACTGTGGTTTCCTCATCTATTTATAAATTGCTAGTGAGCCACTATTGCTGAGGTCTCCATTCTAGAGCTACTGCCAGAGGCAAAGGTCTTTTCAATTCCTAACCAGCAATTCTCTCCTTTTTGCAGATTAGAACCCAACTAACAAAGATCAGAAGACTAGTTTCCAAGGGAGTCTTAGAAATGTACATTTCAGGCTTGTAATGACCCACAGTAATAAAAGACTGTAGAGGGCAGGCATGGGGCTCTGAGTACCAACAGATAATATCCAATGTTAGTGAGACTCATGCTAGAATAAGATTTTATATTGCTATTGTCATTGTCTGGTGCACAAAAATGAGTTCATGTTGAAATTATTTTTTCATTTTGTGCCTTTTGTCACTTGACAATATCTCAATGAAACTTCTCAAAGTCAGCTCACATAGCATTAATTTATGCTCCTCAAAGCCTGAACATTATCACATAATGTGGATGAGTCATGATCCATCCAGACATTCATTTTAATGGATTTTCACTTTGACCTTGTTTTTGACTATCATTAACACTACTTAGATAAATTTCACTCTTCATCATTCTCTACATATGGTACTTGGATGGAATAGGTTTTGTTTTCAATTGCTGCATTGCTTTCCCGCATACCTTACGTTTTTACTATCAACATAAGAAAGCACCCTTTTCACCACATCTCTGCTAGTGACCTATTATTATCTGGGATAGTCTTTTTCTTCCCCCTCCCCCGGCCCCAGAAAACAAGTCACAGTAGAAGATAACTTAAAATGCTATCTCAACTAGACTTCAACTTTACAGATTATCATGCATTATTACAACGCATGGGGATTTTTGAATAATTACAGTTTTCTAGTGTAAAATTATTATGAAAATGACTTAACCCCATAGAAGTGGAGTAGTTTTTCAGTAATATGTCAGCTAAGACAGATACAATATTTGGTTATGTTTTTGTTTTATTTTGCCGTATTTTTTTCTAAGATGGCTAAAAGCTTGGGAGAGAGTGCACTGTGTGCATCAGGTATTGTCCCCAGCTGAAGCAGGCACAGTAGGCTAATTTATATTGTGTTACTCTCAATCGCAAAATCTTAATGACTTTTAACATCAAGTGTTCAGTTCTTGCTATATGTCCATTTCAAGTTGGCTGGATTAGCAATAGTTTGCTCCATCGCTATTTATCACCTTCTGAAGCATTGCTGATGGTTGCAGCAAGGGGAGAGAAGGCTGACAGTTGAAAATTAGCCCTGAGAAACTTCTTCCCATCAATGACATATATTGTATCCAATCACTTGGTAATTAGCAATATTGACTAACACATTTATTAGAATGATTTCTTGGAACACTTATTAGGCATATCTCAACTTGTCATGATTTAGCACATGGTATTTTAGTTGTCTTCCTGTTCCCTAAGTGGTGACTTTACCAGTTTTTACTTATTTTGTAAGTGTGTTAACATCATTAGTTTTGAAGAAAAACTGGGTAGTTGGCTTGCTCTAGAGATTGGAGAGTTAAATGGTCCAATAGCTACCCATTTGTGTTTGTTATAACGCTCAGGTAGCTACTAAAAGAACTGATAAGTGGCATCAAAACATTGTGACAAATCAGTAGCATTAAAATAAATGACATCAGTGTTTGTCATATTTTCATTGTGATTGAAAACTAGCTGCAGCCGTTGATGATTGCCATTTGGATGCAGTTTAATTCCGTCAGAGCACCCATATAGTACCTGAGAATATTTGCAGCTCTTGAATTGCTAAGGTAGAGCTTAGAGTTTGTGATTGTTATCTGAAACTATATAATTCATGGAAAACCTTAGTAATTGAAAGGGGTTAGGAGATCATAAGTGTACATCTTCATGAAGGCAGCAAGTAATTTTTGTCCACAGAAAAATAATCTTTTGGACAATCTCTGGTATTGCAGCTTTGAGTAAATATCATTAAAATTCTGATCCCACATTGCTTGTTCTTTTCAGATGTCAGCTTCATATGGATTCTGAATATCATCCAATCTGTTCTTCAAATATAAATGTAATTACTGGTCAATGATTTTGAATAATTTATACATCTGATGAAATCGTGGAAGTTTTCTTAATTATTTTGACTTAGAGTTTGTCCCCTTAAGAAGGAGAATTTGGAACAATATTACTTTAAGTCACTCCTACTCCTAATAATAGTCACATGTGTTTCAGTAGCCTTGCTGTGGATTGTTGTTACTCACAAGTCCTAATTAGAAGCCTCAAATCCAAAACAAGGATTCCCTCCAAGAAAGGAACACTTTGTGTGCCTATCTCATATATCTTTTGTGAAGGGCAAATAGAGGGTGTATACCAAAGTTATAAAACTTAAGCACTAGATGGCTAAAGTTATTTTTTTTTTTGGTTATGAGGGATTATGAAAGTCATTAAAATAAGCCTCCATCTAATTTTAAGACACCTGAGATATAGTTCTTAAACTTTTGCTTAAACATGACCCATATGCTTCCAATAATAAGCTTATTTCCTATTTTCTGTTATCACTTGAAGACTTCTTAAATGAAGAGAAAGCAGTAAATACTATTTGTTAATACCTCTTTCTCCTCCTTCTCCATCTAGCACTCTCACTAATATGGGTATTATTCTACTACTACTCTTAATAAATAATTTATACACCAAAATAATATGAGTATTGGTCTATAGTTTGGGATAATCTACACATTGGCTGAAGGCATAGAGGTTTGTTTTGATTTAGCGTTTGTAACCTCAGTAAAGTTTAGGATTTTGAGCCAAATTATCCTGCATGAGGTCAGCTTTGCTTCCAGTAATAGTCACATGTGCTCTATGTTCTATATTTATCACCCCACTTATTTTTCAAAGCAGATGTCTAAGGTGGGAGTGAGACATGGACATCTATTAAAGGAGAGGACCAAGATTTAGAAAACTTAAGAAAATTGTTCAACCAGAGAGGAAGGGGGAGAAGAATAATGAGAGATAATAGGGAAAGGGACATCAAGGAATATGCATAAAAGACACATGAACAAAGCTGAAGGGGTGAGTTTGAGGGTGGGAGGCAGGGATAGGTGTTGTGGGGGATATGGTGAGGTGAAAATGGAGACAACTGTACTGGAACAACAATAAAAAATAAAAGAAAAGTGTTCAAGTCACTGATATTTTAAATTTACACTGCCTGATTATGAAACCCATACTTTTAAATATCCTGATATGTATTTGTTTCTTCTCCCCTGCCAACTTATTTTTCTCTCACCTGTAATATAAATGCCAGATAGTGGTAGAATAATTAATTAAGTACTCTAACTGTTAAACATTTGCCAAATCACCAGAATCAAAATAGAATATCAATGAAATTTTCTGAATATTAACATTGTTTTCTCACTCCACACATCAGGATTCTAAATCTAGGACTTCATAATCAGACAACTATTTCAGAAGTTCTTATGTTTGCTGCATTTGCTCTTGTGTAACGATTCCATAGCATGCTGGAATACATGGGCACTAGTCCAGCTTCCACATTCTTAGTAGAATGAACAATTGAAATAGCAATTTGGCATACAATGGGCAATATTCTGTGGATAAAACATGGTTCTGTGAAGGTTATACTATCACATAGGCCAGTGGTTAGAAATATTTATCTTTAAAAATATTTTAAAGTGGGTTATAAATAATTTTGTCCTGTTGTTGGACCCATTGTAGGTGCTGATAGTATTTTGGAAGACTCTGTGATGTGTTCAAATTAAAATTCCTCCCTGAGCCCTCAGGCACAAGATAATTATTACTGCCATGCTTTTTGGGAAGGAATTGCCAGAAGATATTGCAGCATAGTGAGACGTGTTCACTTATCAATTAAAAGGAATTTTGCTTTCCTTTCATCAGTGGATTTGTGTGTCAAGGTAGATAGAATCAGAGAGATTCTGTCAAGATTATTTCATTGATCAAAAAATGCATTTTTATATAAGTAAAGACCCAAAATTGAAGCCTTTCAGTCAGTCAGTTGGCTGTCACTAAAATGGTATCTAATATATTTATCAGTCTCTTAAGCATTCAAAATGTTATCTAGGACCCAAACCAATTCTGAGGTAGCAGAAAGAGATTATTAAGTAGATGAAAAATTGTTGTTGAAAATATAGATTTAAAGGTTTCAATACTGATAAACATGATTTCTAAATGATAATTTGATACTGATATGATAGAGAAAAAAACAATAATTAATAATTAAAAGCAATACTATAAATAATGCTGCTATGAACATTGGGGTGCATAGGCTCTTTTGAATTGGTGTTCCAGGATGCTTAGGGTATAATCCCAGCAGTGGAATAACTGGATCAAAGGGCAGTTCTGTTCTTAGTTTTCTGAGGAAATTCCATACAATTTTCAGAGTCGCGGCACCAGTCTTCATTCCCACCAACAGTGCACTAGGGTTCCTTTTTCTCCACATCCTCTCCAGCACTTGTTGTTTGTTGATTTGTTTATGATGGTCATTCTGACCAGTGTGAAGTGGTATTTCATTGTGGTTTTAATTTGTATGTCTCTGATGGCTAGTGATGTTGAACATCTTTTTATATGTCTCTGGGCCCTCTGTACATCCTTCTTGGATAAGTATCTATTCAGGTCCTTTGCCCATTTTTCAATTGGATTGTTTGTCTTCCTAGAGTTGAGTCATGGGAGTTCTTTACATATTTTGGAGATCAAACCCTTGTTGGAGGTATCATTTGCACCATTATTTATAATAGCAAAGTGCCGGAAACAGCCTAAGTGCCCTTTAGTAAATGAATGGATAAAAAAACTGTGGTAAATTTACACAATAGAATACTACACAGCAGAAGAAAGGCATTCTTATCCTTCACAACAGCATGGATGGAACTGGGGAGTATTATGCTAAGTGAAATAAGACAGGTGGTGAAAGACAAATACCATGAGATCTCACCTATAAGTGTAACCTAATCAACAAAACAAATGAGCAAAATAGAGCCAGAGACATGGAAATAAGGAACAAGCTGACAGTAATCAGAGAGGAGGAGAGAGGGGCATAACAGGAGGAAGTAGGGGATGGGGCAAGTCAAGGCACATCTATAAAGGACCCATGGGCAAGGACAGCAGGGTGAGAATTGACTGAGAGAGCAACAGGGGCATGGGTGGGGCAGGGGAGAGCAATGGGGGAAAGTGTGGGACAACTGTAACTGAAAAACAATAAAAAAGCAATACAAATACATGCATTAAATAAAGAGAAATTGATGGCTGGCAAATAAAACTCTTAACTCTTCAACTATTGTTCTATGATAAAAAAAGTTTTTTAAAAGGTTTCCTAATATGTTGGGTCTTTGGTTTGTGTGTTTTGCATGTTTCCTGATCCAGATTTATATTTTTGAAAACAATATCTACTATCAACCTGATATAAAGAGCAGTTCATTGCGACTGACATCTTCTGGAAAAGAAGGGATTATTTTTAATGGGATTGCTGACTGGTTATATGAAGGTGAGTTGAATAGATTTAGTTTCAAAATAATGCAAATGTCATATTTGAATACAATATCTCTAAGAAAAATCTGTTCATTTTAAAACAATACATATAGCACTATTTCTCCTCATTTCCTCTCAAAATTTCTTTTATGCTTTCATACCTTTGCATATACTCATATTAGACTGGTTGTCATTTGTATCTACTTATATGATTTCACATTTGACTATATTATATTTATGTGTGTGTGTGTATATATATATATATATATATATATATATAATGTGGAAGTGAATGATTACCTTGTATCACTCAGGAATTAGATGTTGAATTTTTCTGACTTCTGGAAAAGAATAAACAAAAACCTCTGCTGCTCAATAAAGCCACTTGATTTTTATCATTCCTGTTAAGAACATTATGTCACATTTTGAAAGCCATTGCATAAAGAGGAAAATAAAACCGACCTAAAGAGCTCTTTGCAATTACTATTGAATTAAGTTTTAATAATAACTGAGAATACAAAAAGGAATTAGATGAGGAAAACTTCTATCCAGTTTGATTACACGCAATAGTCAGCTGAGTTATAGGTACCGATTTCCTCGGGAAACTCAAAGCTTGAATTTAATACCTAGGTTTCAGGCTCTGAAACTGATTTTGGCAAAATATGTGAAGATTTAAACTAAGTTAGTCTATTTTATTAGAAATTATTAGGCTAAGTATCACTCAAAAAATTCATTTTCTGGAGCAACATTGGCAAATGCAATTTCTCTACCTCAGAGTCAATATTTTTAATTCTGTAAAATAAGTAAATTATTTAGCTCATTTATTTCTTTATTTATTCTTTTATTCAACAGCTATCATTAAAGATCTGTTATGTTCTAAGTGCTTTTTCTGGGTCTTAGATACATCTGGGAACAAAATAAAGTACTGCTCTCAGAACCTTATGTTAAGAGACAAATTTTGCTGGATGAAGCTTTTTTATCAAGAAAGAAATGGTGTGGCCCCTGATATTTATATGTGTTTGTTTGCATGTATATTTATATTTGTAATATATTTTTGTAAATATGCCAGCATCAATAATCAAAGATTTGAGAGGCCACAGTTTATCCCAAGGACCAGTGGTAGCTACTGTGAGAATTATTATTATGCTATGGAAATTAAAAAAAATTGAAATACCAAAGTGGATAGGTAGGGTTCTTTGTTTGAAGCTAAATCTGGCTTTCTTATTTCAAAAAGATAATTTATTTAAAGGGCATGGGTGGTCAAGTAAATTGAAGAAACAACTGGAGAACAAATATAAAACTTTAATATTTCTGTTAAACTAGGTTGTCAGAGCAAACCATATCTTACCTACAGGAGCTAGGTAAGATATACCCTTTATCTTTAAAATTGTTGGAGTGTGTGAGACCCTGACAGATGAAAAAAAAAAAAAAAGATTGATTCAGTGTTTTTAGTAGTCAAATCACAGTAAGCACAGAATTCTATGAAAGAACAAAGGAGAGAAATTTAGCTCATTCTTAGGGATTGGCAACTATTTCCTAAAAGAGAAACCCTCTGAGTTGAGTCTGAAATATTAATTGGGACACATAAGAAGAAACTAGGAAGAAAAACTTAAGCAAAAGTTAAAAGCTTGCGAACACACAATAGGGTTAAGTAGCATAGTGAGTGCCTAGGGACTGAAATCTGCTTGTTATTATTGAGGCATAACACTTGAGGAGAAAGAAGGCAGCAAGAAACAAGCTATAGTGACCCTAAAAATAATCTGGGATTTCAATTTTTTTTTCTAGTAAATGGGAGAACTAATAGATCTTTTCAAGTAAGGGAGTGTCAATATTAGTTCTCTCATATAAATAGATCATTTGGCTACAGTGTGAAGCTGGGATTGAATAGCAGAAAGAATTAGTGAGTATCCATAAGGTGTTGTTTCTTATTTTTTATTGTTTATTCTATTACAGTTGTCCCAATCTTTTCCCTTTTGCCTCCTCCACCCAGTCCACTCCTCTAGCCCACAATTAATGCCCTCTTCATTGTCCATGGCCATAGGTCATTCGTATTTGTTCTTTGACTAGTTCCTTCCCCTTCCTACCCTCTCCCTCCCACCTTCATACAACTATCAGTCTATTCCATGTTTCCATGACTCTGCTTCTATTTTTCTCATTAGTTTATTTTGTTCAATATTCCAGTTATAAGTGAGGTCATATGGTATTTGTCTTTCCCCTACTGGCTTATTTCACTTAGCATTGTAGTCTCCAGTTCCATCCATGCTGCCACAAAAGTTTTTAATATTCTATGAAGAGATAATGAGCAATAGGACTATGGTTAAAGCAGGAAGAAGGAGGGAAGATTCTAAAACTGATGAGCCACTAAAATAGATAGATTGTTGTAGTTAAAATAGTTTGGGAAGATGGAAGACAAGAATAATTCCTTGGCTTCTGGTTTGGGTCACTAGTAAATAGTGGTAACAAAAACAGTGAGCAGGCATTCTTTAGGAGTAGTGGACTTCAGAGAGGAGAGGAGTGGTTTAGCAAGAACATTGGTGCTTCCTAGTGTGCTGCCATGCTACACTGTCTGATAAATAGTGATCCCTAACATCAAAGAACTTTCAGTCAGATGGGGGTGTACTCAATGCAAACTGTACTGACTTGACCAATGATCAGGATGGCTTGGGTCTCTGTCCTTTAGGGAAGGCTTCATATAGCATATGGTATTACATTTTTAAGAAATTTATAAAAAGAGAGATACCATTTTCTGATGAATTATGTTTTTTTTTTCTTAATTGGAAAATAAAAATGTATATATCTCGGCTAAGAGTGAACATTGTGTTGGGGGATAGCCAGGACAAACAGGTAACAGAAACTTTTGTGCAGGTCTGGCACATTCCGAAGGGGAAATGGAAAAATTATAGTTTTTGCCATTCAAATTAAATTCAATCCTTTGGGCTTTTATGTTTTAGGTATACTAGGAAACTAGATGTACTATGTGATTTAACCTTATCTTGCTAATTATCTAATTATTTACTGAAGAAACCCAGATCATGGAGGATATGCAACTTGGACAGAGCCCCAGAACTCATGAGAAGCAAAGCTCACACTTGAATGTGTGTCTTCAAAGCCAGTGCTTAGTCCTAGTCAGCTATACCTGTCACAGTGCAGTGTCTTTCATTGTTCCCTAAAGGATGACATATATTATGCACCTAAGATGTTGGATTTCATTGGTCTCTTTCCTCAGCCAAAGACTCTGAAACCTACTATCCATAGAATTAAGTCAATTTTGCTTTAGTTCTAAGAGAAGGGGCCCTACCATGGGAATCAATGTTAAGGTATGGTAGAGGGATTTAGGAATATACTTTAGGACCTCAAATATGTATGTCATTGTTTTCACCTCAATATTTTACCTGCCATCCCAACCTGTGGTTCAAGAGTCCCACATGTACCTTAATCTCCCACTATCATTTGCTTGTCCTATGTGCCAAGAGCATCAAGAATCCAGTGCTTCACTTTTCCCTTAAAGTACTCACCAAAACAGTGATTTCTACTAGTAATGCATCTGATCTTCAACAGTATGTGTGTGATAATCTAGTGTGGAGATTTCCTTTTTATTACTTTATAGAAACCAATTACAATCTGAATTAGTATGTGTAGGAGACTCCAGAAGTAATATATATAACATATCAACTTACTTTTTTAATTGAAATTTGCCTTCTGTAAATGTCATAGAAAAGGAAAAAATAGATAAGGAATCACATACAAAGATAATAAAATGTTTTTGTGGCAAATTTTAAGAGCATAACTTAATCTTTGAGGACCTAGCCAATCTGTAATTGTGGTTATTGTTGACAACTTCATTCATTCATGTCAAGGCTTTAAAGTCTTTAAAAGTGTTATTTAAAAATCTTAAACTCCCTTTCTTTTATTTTTAGTATTATTTCATTTTTAAGGGAAGTAAAACAAATAAAATATAGTGTCTTTTAAGAGTTAGTGAGGTTCAGAAGAAAAATAAAACATTATTCTCAAAATGAAACATTATTTTAAATATAATTCACACAAAGTACATCTAATGCTATTTATATAAATTAGTGTATTTAGCATGGTAACTTAACTGAAAAAAGTGTCTGATTAGTGTTTTCTTAAAAAGTGTAAAATTTACATTTTTTGTTTGCAACTTTATATTTTTCCATAGTATTGAATCTATTAAATAGAAACAAAAAAATGACTTTTACTTTCAACTGTTTAAGCATATAAAACTAAGGAACAAATATGTTTAAATGATTTATATTTAAGCATATTAAAATATTGTAAAATATTAAAATATTTTAAGGAATTCTTTGAAATTGAGTTCAACAGGTATTGAGCCATATATATATATATATATATATATATATATATATATATATATATATATATGTCAAGCCTTATCTGAGAGCAATAAAATGAGGAGTAAGGGTTTCTATGTTTTGAGTACTTTCAACATACTGGAGTGAAAATCTGTATACTACTATGTTGGAGCATGGTAAATAGAAGTATAAACAGAACCACATGTCAGCATAATAAATAAAAGTATGAACAGAATTGAGTCTGATGCCATAGGGAAATATGGATGGTATCATAGAGGAAATGATCATTGTGCTGAGCTTTAAGAATGACAGGAACAAAAACCTTAGAGAAAGAAATTACAGGAAAAAAACAATATCTTTATTGATAAAATGTGATTGTTACTTTTTTATTGTTTAATAAGAAAATGGAAAGTGCCCGTTTTCACCATTTATTTTGCCTTCTTTTGGATGCAGTGAGTCATATTTATTTGTTCACTGATTTAACAAAGATTTGTTGTGTACTTACTAAATTCCAACAAAACTGGACTGTGACAGATAAAAAAAAAAAAAAAACTTAGAGATGCACCTGTGGAAGCCAGAGGAAGACAGGGTAATGGGTATTGCTGAGTTTTTGTGCTACAGAGCACACACACACAGGGCCAAGGGAGTACGATATACTATTACCAAAAGGAGCCCCCACTAGGTTTGATTGTCCGTCGCCTTAGGAAGGATGTCTCTCAATGTTACACAGAGATTTGTGAAAAGGAAAGGAAATATTTATTTAAAGCTATACAGACTTAAAGTAATGACCTGATATCTTCATTAAAATATCAAAGTCCTTTTGGGTACCTAGAGATGCCCACAGTGCTTCCTTCTTCCCCTGCCCTAATTCGGGGCACTGTATCTCAGGAAATGAAGCAAACATTTGTGAATCAGGCTGCTGGCACCATCAGCTATGTTGCCATCCAGGCAGGATCTCTAATTAATCCAAAGCCATGTGGTACCTTCTCATGGCCTACTGGCAAGAGCTCTTTTACCCTTCTTCCAGGCAAAATCTCTCCTGCTTCCCAGGCCACATAGCCAAAGTGAGCACCCCAAAGCCATGTGATCCTCTTCTCCCACAGCTGCAGGGGTCCCCACTCTGGCCAAAACTGCATGGTTCTTCTCTCCACCAAAGCTGCGGGGGTCCCCAATCTGGCAAAGCCACATCATTCTCTTTTCAATGGCTGAAGTGTTGGGGTTTAAATCCCCACGCCAAACTTCCTCTGTACCCCCATTTATGACTCCTCCTACAATACACCTACCAGCATTTCTGGCAGGTGTAATAGTTGGAATTCCATAGTTGGAATCCAACTATGATTCCAAGTTTGCTGGGCTGCCATTATGAGTCTGGGCAAGTGTGGCCTCATGTCATGGAGCCAATCCTCTCCAAGCTCTCACTCAGGTGCTGTAACCTGGGGGAACTGCCTCCCAATTACATCTTGGGGGGAAGTCCCTTCCATCCCCCTGGCTCAGAGCATGGCCACGGCTATTTAACATATCTATGCAACCAGTTAAAGGTTATAGATATGTTAAATGACCATGCCATGGATTAGCTGCAAAGCTGTGGCTATACAAAACAGCTCTGCATGTTCCTCTTTCATGTGTCCCTTCCCCTCACTCACACCTGAGGGGGAAGGGGTGAGGACATCTTATATGTCTTTCTAACATTTCCTAGACACCCTGAGTTTTGGGCCCCATTCCAAATCCATGTTTGGGGATCACCTCTTGGCTGCACCTGTAACATCTGGAGGGCAGACAAGCTAAGGACACCAAAGTTACTGTTGGATTTGCTACTAACCTTGACAACAGCAAAATCAGCCAACTGTTTACCAGAATGAAGACTGCAGTGGATGGAGGTATAAACAGAAAGTGAGAAAGTTATGAATATAAAAAATTCTTTCAAGAAAATTGACAGTGAGATATTAAAAATTAGAGAAAAATAATCAGCCACAGATCCACAGAGCTGGTAATAAGATTCTCAGGAAATCCTGTCTCAGTTAATAAAGAACAAATGGATAAAGTCAGCTTCCTTTTCAGAACACAGTGGTTATATATTAGTTTTTTTGTGAATGCTTTGTGTTGAGGCTGTTTTTAAGTGTCTGCGATATAAAACAACATGTGTTAAAAATTCCATCTGCTTTGCAGTGAGATTTTGCAAATCTGTGTGATAAAGACAATGAAGAACCCAACCTACATTAAAATAGAATTCTTAAAAATACTTTGTTTATAAATAATATAATATAATCAACACAGGAAGTTTCAATCCATGGGTAAAATTTGTGACTTATACAACAGGACTCTTAAGAAAATGCATTTTAAATGTTCTTTTATTCATATCCTTTCCATTTTAGTTAACTTTGTTTTTGTGCCTGAAGGAAGTCAAATAACTGTTTATTTGTAGTATTTTAACATTGTTATGAGGAACAACTTTAGTCATAGATTACTCCAAATAAATGAGAGTAGATAACACAAAGTTTTGAATAAATGATGCTCTAGAATCTGGGCCATTCTAATTCCTCAGAAGTATTTGCGCACACACCTACAACACCCAGGTGGAACCCTCTTTGCTTCTTAAAAACCCTAAGTATTGATTCAGATAACACAATTTTCATTTTTGTATACCTTCAAATCCCATAAGACTTGAAATTTATACTTAATTGGCATTTAACTTTTTTTTTCATGTGGATGGCTCATGTCTCCTCATCAGATTTGTAAGTTACTTGTATGAATTAGGGTAAAGACCACAAGTGGCAAAAAAAAAAATGGCACATTCAAAGTAGTATTCAAAGTTTTATCTATGAAGAAGGGCACTTAATAAACAGGAGGGATATGCAGCAACCTTTGGCTAACAATGGCTTAGCCATTAATACCTGAGGTGGGAAGGGGAAGCAGCTATTACCAGAATCTAGAAGGAGAAAATTCTATAGTTTTCACAATAGTAAGAGCAGTGAGTGTTGGTTGAAAGACCCAGCCAGACTCACATGATTTTAATGGGTAGAAACTAAATAATAAATAACACGCACTAACTTTCTTCTCTTATTTGATTTGTTTAGTTTCATGTTAGCTACACCCAACAAAAAGGCAGTTATAACTTTTTAGTATATCAGCCAGATAATAAACTTTTTTATTAAATAAAAAGTTTATGTCCCCAAAAGAGGAGCACGCAAGGTCCCTTCTGCTGTTGTTTTGCTGTAGAGTGGTATTAGTCCAGCTCTATACACCTGCTTGAAATTTGTAACTACAGCCAATGCTCTCATTTTATATAAGGTTTTGGGAAAAATTCTCCAATTAAGAAAATAAATAAGCATTATCATGTGACCTTAATTGGTAATCAGGTACTTCTTTATTTTTTCCTTTACCATCTGCCAGCATTTTGACTACGCAGATTACTTACCAGGTGGAACAAACCAAAACTTTATTTCTGCCAAACTGTATCCCCTTTATTCCTTTTTCTTAATGGGGATACGAGAATATCAGTTTTCTATTGAAATGGAAATTGGAGTATAGAACTGTGAAGTTGGAAAGTGAGATGGAAATGAACACAGGAGTATTTGTGAATTAGCAGAGTTCCAAATGCAGTCTTCCTTGTGGAAGAAAGAATCATATTCTTCCTGGCAGATCAGATTAATTATCAAGCCCAGCTCAGTGACTATGTTTTTTGTCAGTTCATTTTTTTTTTCAGTCATGTTGAGCCCAAAATGGTCAGGAGAAAATTTCAGCTTCCAGTTCAGAGAAACATAATCATGACTATATACTCTGTAGGAGATAATCCTCCTGTAGGCATTAGAACTTCTAAACCCACCAAGCTCATTGTAATGAGTACAAAAACCAAGATGTATGCAGTGAGGCATTGATGTGGTAGTGAAAGAGAACGTTATAGTTCCATCACTTAGTTCCTGGCTATGCAGGAGGGACACTTGCATGCTATAAGATGACTACTCAACTATAAGGTCATTGTGGAAAAAAAGTGCTGAAACCAGAAAGAGCATGCTTTGTCACTTTTCTAACAAGCCAAGTACATCTGTCCAATGGGGAACCTGATGAGAACAGTGAATACCAAGAGTCTGAACCCACTGCATTTCTTTTTGCTATAACATATTTATTGTTTGGAAGTGACATAGTATGGGTTATCATAGTAATGAATAAGTTATTCTGTAAGTCCATGAATACCAGTGCTGATAAAGTTGCAGGTGGCAAAGGCATAGCCAAACCTAGAATATGTGTCTATGTCAGTCATAACTAAATGCTACCTTTCCTGATGGAAGGGTCCCCATGTAAGACAGCTGCCACCAGATAGTCAGATGGAACTACTGGGAAAGGATGCCATATCAACAGTTTAGTGACAACTACTGTTATTAACAGGTAATGGTTGCAGCCAGAGACAAACTGATGTGCACTTGCTGGTCACCTTGTTCTTTGGATTACTGAGCGCACCTTCTGCTGTGAATGTGCTCTGGTGGACATTGAACAGAACACTTATGTCTTCACATTTTTACCTCTTCTGATAAGTCCGTGCGCTTATTTTTCCCTAAACTTTCTTTTTACTGATTTTCTAATGTTACTCTTCTCAGATCCCTAATCAAGTAACCATTTATTAGATACTGTTCATAAGTCAGGTATCCATGCTTCAAGCTAAGTCTCCTTCCACACAGTTCAAAGGACTGGTAACTCAGAAGATTTATGGGGTTTTTTAGTTTCTTTGGGATGAAGGGCTCTACATATATCAGTTAATCCCATTTCATCCAGAATGTTGTTCAATGCCACAATATCTTTGTTGATATTTTATTTGGAAGATCTGTCCATTTTTGACAGTGGGAGGTTAAAATCCCCTACTATAATTGTGCTGCTACCTATATCTTTCTTGAAGTCCTCTAAGATTTTCTTGATGTATTTAAGTGCTCCTATGTTGGGTGCATATATATTTACAATGTTTATGTCTTCTTGGTGGATTCTTCCCTTGAGTATTATGAAGTGACCTTCTGGGTCTCTCTTTATGGCTCTTCTTTTGAAGTCTATTTTGTCTGATATGAGTATTGCTACCCTGGCTTTTATTTCCCTGTTCATTGGCTTGGAAAATTTGTTTCCAGCCCTTCACTTTGAGTCTGTGTAGGTCTTTTGTCCTGAGGTGGGTCTCTTGTAGGCAGCACATGTATGGGTCATGCTTTCTTATCCATTCAGCTATTCTATGTCTTTTGATTGGAGCATTTAATCCATTTACATTTAAGGTTATTATTATTTTTTTATTTTAATTGTTGTTCTTGTACAGTTTTCTGTCTTCTACTCCCATCCCAGTCCACCGCCCCAGCCCTCCACAGCACCCTCCCATTTCCACCCCCCTAGCTTTTGTCCATGTGTCTTTTATACCTGTTGCTCTAAACAAGTATATACCCTTCCCCTTTTCCCTTGAAATTCCTACCCCTCTTCTCTCTTGTTCCCATTGATAGGTACTTATTCACTGCCATTTCTGTGCCTGTGCCCCCCCGCTTTTCCTTCCTTTCCTTAAAGCAGTCTCTTTAGTATTTCTTGCAGAACTGGTTTGGTAGAGGTGTATTCTTTTAGACTTCTTTTGTCTGGGAAGCTTCTTATTTGGCCTTCTATGTTGATTGAAAGCCTTGCTGGGAGAACAGGCTGACAGTCACAAGATGGGGGAGGGGAGGGAATTTCAGGGTAAAAGGGGAAGGGTTTGGAGCAACAAGTATGAAAGACACATGGACAAAAACTAGGAGGGGGTGGATATGGGAGGCTGGGAGGGTTGGGGTAGTGAGTTGGGATGGGAGTAAAAGATAAATAACTGTACAAGAACACAATTTAAAATTTTTTAAAAATGTATTACTAAAAAAAGATTTGTGTTTTTATAGTTGGCTTGTAATCCATTACTGAGTCAGAATGCAGTGTATACACAGCCTACCTAATTCCAGCATATTTCAAGTACGTTTTGCAAACCTACCCCATCGTTTTCCTCCTCTGCCAGCTTGTTTTAGGAACACATCTTGAGTCATAGATATGAGGTAAGAAGGGAGGATAAAGGTGTGGATGTAATGCCATGGGCATTGACTAATGTGTTCTGGACCAATCCTGTATGTACCACTACTATTTTATAGTGGAATGTTGCTGTTTTTGTTTAGTTTTATGGTGTGAATCAGATAACAATCAGTTCATGATGGGCAGTTTGGGTTGCATAGTCACTTGCTATCCCCTGGCCAGGCTAATTGCTTCTGCCAGAGCCCAATAGAGAGCTGCTTTAGAAATAGAAACTATTTATCAGCACAGGAGAAACTGGCTTTTCTGTGAAGCTTTTAATGCCTGTGCTTTGATTATGCTATGGTGAGTGTCAAAAGCTCCACAGCATCTCTGTTTGCCTTGGATACTTGCATTGCTATGGTGTCTGCTAAGTCACAAGGTAAAGATGGTAGGGAGGGTTGTGCCATGACCTTTACCAACGGTATAGCTCTCTCTTCCTCAAGTTCTATCAGAACTGGCCATTTTATAGTTTACCTGGGAAATAGAACAAGGCAGCAAATGTGAATGTGGTTTATATTTTCTTTAGAGTCCAGAATTCAGTCCCTCTTTACTTTTGCATAAGTACAGTCCCAACCAACTTTCTCTCGCTTTGGAAGAGATAGCCCAGTATATCCTAGTCTACTAGATCTCCACTCTTCCCTAAGGATGAGGACTATTAAACTTTACAAGGATTCTTCTCCTACTCCATCTTAATGCCTTTATACACAGAGGTTGCCTCTGTTAACAAGGAAACATGTGGGAATTTTGAGGTTCAAATCTTCAGCCATAAATTAGACACATGTAGCAGTATTCCACCGTGAAATGTGGTATTTATGAGACTGACCCAGAAAGCATAATGTACATGTTTACACAAGCTCTTATTCTATGTGTTGAGGTCTTAACACTTCTCCACTGTATCTCTGTATTAACTTTAAAAATCAAGTATAATTGAGCCTCTGATTTGTTGCATTCTGCAAACCTTACTATGATCTCTTGGACCTCAGCCATACCTGCCCTACAAGTACAGAAGGAAGGGGCTTCTTCAAAGATGTCCTAATGACTTTTTGTGTATTCCTAATTTTGCAGTAATGGTATTAATTTTTTTTATTTTTCCTATGTAATCTCTCTGAGGTGTCACAAGAACCATGTAAACTTTACAATCTTTACAGCTGCCATTTTGTAGCAAATAAATGTCACAACCACTTGTCCCCAACAATGCCTTATCTCTCTATTTGCATTTCATTGTATGTCATTACCAGTGACAATTGATTATGCATGGTTCCACTCCTTGCTATGAATTGTCTATGCTCTCATCCTTCCCCAGAAAGGTTATTATTAAATCAAAGATATAGATATAGTTATAGAGATGGATATATCTCCAACTTAATCTTAAAATATAATTTTGAAATCCTATTTCCTGAGTATCTTTGGTATTAATCACTGTATTCATCAGAGTCCCAAAAGGAAAGAAATGGCACTTTGATAATTAGAAAAGCATTTACAAAGAGACCATTTACAAAGTTGAAATTGTAGGGGAAATATAAAGGACAGTGTTACAACCTGGACTAGTAGCAGCCTATGGCCATAGAGATGAACCCTCAGCAGATACAAAAGGAGAACGTTGTGGAGAGGTGGTTGCATTGTCAAGAGTAGTGACATCATTTAAAGCACGCAGCAAGACTAAATGCAAATATGAATGAATCGTAACATGCATGTGTTTTTGTGCTGTATTTCAGTCTTCAATTACTGTCATCATTCTTTTCACTCTGATCATACTTTCATAGTCTCTGTTCACATTGCTGACAAGACCTATCTTGACTTCCTTCCTTCGCATATGCTTTTCCTGATGTTAGAGGAGTAACTCAGAAATAGAGAGTTCTTCATGAAGTTGACAAAAATCCATACACTGTATAAATATATGTATATGTAAAATGGATGTTTCAAGGACAGATGTATGTGGGTCACTGAGCCCACATCTCTACAGTGGGTTTCAAATAACACTCATTTATTCTAGAAGAACTTCTGCATTCTCACATCGCTCACTGGTGGTCACCAGATGGAGAAAGGCTTGCCTTCCTGATGATAAATGATTCATTGGTGCCTAATATGGTTATTCCTCATTTTACTGGAGCACTATATCCCAAAGGAAAGCAGTATCCATATCCTAAGGTAAGTAACACAGTAGTGCTAGGTTGTTGTCCTTCTCTCTGTACTTGACTGATTATGTTTTTGGCTTGCAAATAAGTTGTGTTTGGAGAATCCAAGAAGCTCCACTTGTCCACAGAGTCATCATTTTAGAGCTCACAGTAATCTGTACAGAGTGCTTGGGTAGGAGGAGATAAATAAAATTCAGGGTGTAGGAACTTTTATTTTGCTGCATTTCTTTTCCCCTGATGCTCTCATTCTTGTTTTCCCTCACCTCCCTGCATGAAAGATGGTGAGAAGGGAGAGGACACAGTACTAATGCCAGGGCAAGGGTTTCTTCTCCAAGGTGTATTCTGTGAATGGTCAATAGATGTGATAGAGAGGAAAAAGAACCATGGTTAAATACATTGGAAATGCTTAGTTGGAAAAAAATCTAGCTTCCTTCAGATGATTTCTTAGAGCACTTAATGTACTATATCTTAATGTGCATTATAAATTTCCTGTAAAAAGTAGACTAAGCATAAAGAATCTCCAGAAGCATAAAGTCACCAATAAAGAATAGACTAAGCATAAAGGATTTATTAGTATTAACTTCAACTGTTTTGGCAAAGCAGACTCTGGAACATACTTTATAAAATGATTGGGTAGAGTCATGGCTAGGCATAGCTAGAATAGATGGAATTATTTTACTAAGTGAAGCAAATATGGAAATCCTGCCAAGAGAGCATAACTATTTTCAAGTGTTAGATGAGGCTTCTGGAGCAGGTTGCAAAAACACCTGGAGAGTATTGGTTTTTCTAGTATATATTATGCTTGATTACTTAAGGTCTCTTTATTAAAGTTATTTTCCCCATACTTGTTTAAGAAAGAAAAGCCTCATGAGAGACACACCCATGCATTAATCATGTAAAGATATCTTATAGCAAAATTTTTTAATTCCACTTTACACATTTTACCTCTTAATTAGTCAAGACATGGCCACTGATTTCATTTAAAAGCTATTTTTAAGCCATTTCTTCAGTAAGTTATATTTTGTATTTCCCAACATGATAGACTTTATACTTTTCAATTTGTGCATTACATTAGCTGGACAAAGTACTTGACAAATTGCCTATCACAAATATTACTTTACACCTGCAATGAAGGTGTGGTCAGGATGGGGGTGACATCCCTTATTTTTGGGTCATCAGCCAGACTCAAATTTTCCATGGTCAGAAAAAAACATGGCTTAAATATGGAGAGTGGGGAATGAGAAGAGTGTTTCCTCGATGAGATTCTGTGTTGTTTTTTTCTCTCCATCCTGACTTCCTTCCATAGGATGTAGCATTAAATAACTGAGTGATATCTAAGGAGGACAGCAAGAGTGAGAGGGACCAGATCCCAGAATTTTGAAATCTTATTTTCAGGGTCTTCTCTGGACAGGGATTGGAAATCACATATACTCAGTGCTCTTCAGCAGAAAACAGCAATTGGACCTAACAATAAAATGAACATAATCGTTAAGAGATTTTTATTGTACTCCAAGAGGAGTACTGGGGAATTTTCTAGTTATAGATTTAGCCATGTTTTGACTCAGTTCATGTCCATACAGCATGCTTATACCTGCTTTTTTCCAGAGAAAAAAATGAAAAGACTTCTCAATACATTAATTCTCACACCATTTGATTTATTTATTATACTGAAAGATCATCTGATAGTTTAGACATAAAATGAATAGCTGGTGGCATATTGTGAAAAGTTTATGTCAGTACATAAGGTATTCAGGCAGAATGCTCCATTGTGTGCCCTGCCAAAGAGAATCAAATCAGCTCCTGAGAAGGGACAAAGTTTTGTAATGCATTTTCCCTCAAAATTGGGTTATTTTAAGATTCACACATAAGAGCTATATGCAATAGCCACATTTTCAAATTTCCTTCTTAGTTATGGACCTTTGATGCTTGAACTTGGATGTTACTAGGTCTCATAATTTTAACAAGACTGATGCAAACAAATAAAGAGAAGCATCTGAGGAAATTTAAATATATCAGCAGTAATTCAGCAGTTATGAAGATGACAGACCTAGACACTTTATTATCATTTAATTAGTTATTTAATATTTATTAATAGTAAAATTAAGCATAAAGTAATACTAATGTTTATTAATTGTATAAATCATGTGTGCTAATAATATACTTTATGCTCTCGGAGTGATTTTCCATGTTTCCTCTTTTAATCTTTTTCAAAATTGGCTCTATTTTACCAATAAACAAATTGAGCTTCTAAAAGGCTAAGTCCTTTGGTGAAAGTCATAGTTACTTTAAGAACAGTGAAATAACTCAAATATATTGATTCTGTCCCACTCTATAAAACTACCAAAGGTCAACATATCACAGATGACACACCTGGAATCAAAATATCCCCTTGTCAAGTTAAATGTGTGGAGCTCTTGCTCCATTTACTATTTTTGACTTAGCTGTGTGCAGGGTGGAGCAAAAGTAAGTTTGCTGTTGTGTATGCAAAACACAGAGTTTATTCTTGTATTATTATTTATTATTGTATTATTTTTCATATGAACAACTAACTATAAACCTACTTTTTCCTCAACCAATGTGAGTAGCATTCTTAGAAAGTCTCACACCTGTCATATATATATATTTGTATGTCCAGATGTAATAAGTGATATCTATAATATATGAATATAATTAATACATAGGTCCTGAGTGTGTTTTAATGACTACAACTTAGGGTTATTAAAAATCAAAAGATATTTTAATGGCCAAAGCTGACAGAAAGAATCCCAAGTCCTCAAGAGGTTTTCAGTGAGAATACGTGCCTAAGTAATTCAGACAATAGGGCTTAAAGAAACGAGGTCTGAGATTTTTTTTCCTTGTTCTCATGCTAAATTTCAGTATTATGTGGGGTGTACTACTTTAATTTTCTAAGTATCATTTTATACTCTGGTTTTTTAAAAAGTGTTTTTTTCACTAACAGATATATTATTTTAATTTGCTCTTACTTATGCAATAAACTTTCAAAAGTGGTACTTTAGACATTGAAGTAATGCATAGAGTTCACACTAAATTGTGCTTCAAATTAAACCAGATTGAAATGAGTGCACAAAATACCCAATGTAGTCAGATTTACTAATGAAATACTTACATTAAACACATGTATTCTTATTTTACTTAATTCAGCATGATTCAGAACTGATAAAATACTCTTCATTAGCAATTCAGCACAAAAGAGATGTGCAGTTCTATCTTAGTAACCTCAGGTTAATGTTCTTAATTAAAACATTATCTAGTTTAATGACAACTTAGTTGCCAGTAAAATAAGGTTAATTATTATTGAGGCCCGTGTCTCAGAATCATAGAGGGAAAGATTCTGGGAATTTGCAGTCTTTGTCACAAATGTGACTGTAAAAAGCACATAGATAAACTCCTGTAATTTCCAACCTATTGAAACAATTCAAATATTAAAAGGTACAGATGAACTTGCAATGGAAACTTAATTTCTAAACTCTACGGATAGATAAAACTCTAATTAAGATTGTAAAATAAATGCTAAAACAGCTGAATTTTGGAAACAGCCTGATTTTTGGCTTTCATCTGAAATTGGCCACATAGGTACACAACTTTTGATTTGTTTTCATATAGAAGCTAATTGGGATTGCATTGCTTCTATGCAAATAAAAGCTTACAGTGCTAAGGACATGAAAAACATGCCTTAACATGTGGCAATAACCATATATGTCTGACAAAGTATGTCATAAAATTATATAGCATTGATAAGAACTCACAAAAAGATCGAATTTAATTCCTTTTTTCTCTAATCAGTTTATTGAAAGAAATATATAAACATAGTTTTTCACTAATTAGAAAAGTCAGTATCTTAATAATGACCATCTTTTTAAAATTAACTACCATATACTATTTTAGGTACTTTTATAAATATTTTTTTGTTAGTTCATATAACACAACGATGAGATATTTTTATCTACAGAAAAGAAATCTACTTTGGCTCAAAACTTCAGACTTCTGACTCTATTCTTAGAGTGTTGTCTCATTTTTGGTAATCAAATAAAATAATCCTTGAGGACCATTCACATCTTGCCCATGGTCCATCTCTAGTAAACAACAGTCAAAATTTGAAGCCAAAGTTCTCTGACTCACAGATAAAGCTAGACCATTTCTCAAAATGTTATTCTTTTACCAGTGGCATCAGCCTCATTTGGGGATATTTTAGAAATGCAAATTTCTTCTGCCTCTTGGAGGAGGGCCTCAGCAGTCTGTGGTCAACAAGCCCTTCAGGCTTACTGGAGATTCTGAAATGCATTAGCCTTGGATAACCACTGAAATATTATATGTGGGTTTTAATGAGATTCCCACATAAGTATCATCAATATGGGCATTTTGATAAAACACTAATATTTATCTATCGATATGTATATATCAATTTTTATTAAAATGTGCATATTGTTTATAGTTTTCTGAATCTTTTTAAAACAGATTTCTTAGGCTCACACCCTGAGATTCTGATTCTGGATCTGAATAGAGATCTGGATGGGGCACACGAATTTGAGTTTCTAAGGTTTTAGAGGATACTGACTGATGCTCTTGGTTAGAAAACAACATATTGAATAGAGCTACTAAATACTATGTCCCAGCTCCAAATTTTAACACACCTGATCAAGCTAGAGAAATGGTTAGGTTAAAATATATGGATAAGGCCAACATTTTCAGGGAGGAATTTTTCAATTTAAAAAATCAAAAGTAATGTGAAAGACAGCTGCTAAGTGTGGTAGAACACTAAATTGCCCAAGACAGATATTTCCAGGTACTAGAGGGTTTTAGAGCAATGATTCAGCTTTATAAAATCTGACACAAGAGCTTTCTTTGCGAGGCAGGCTCACAGTTTACCTACCAGGAAGCCCTTTACTATAGGAACCGTTTTCATAATCTCTCCTAAGTCACTAGTCACTGCATTTCTGCAGTGACAGCCTTCCTTGACTTCTTTCATTGACTCAAAACTTCAGACCTGTGTTTGAAATACTCCCATGGATGCACTAATTATTTTTCTTTATAGGCTTTTTCTTAAAAAAAAGCAGTTTAAGGTTCATAACAAAATTGAGGAGATGGCAGATATTTGCCATAAAGCTCCAGCTCCCCACACTCACAGCCACTCCTGTTATCAACATCCCCCACCTGAAATGTGCATTTGGTTCAACTGATGAAGCACTACTGACTTATGATAATGACCAAACATCCATAGTTACATAATGGTTCACTTTTGGTGTTGTACATTCTGTGGGTTTTCGACAAATATGGAATGTCATGTATCCTTCTTCATGGTAATGTACAGAGGGTTTTCACTGTCCTACAAATTCTCTTACTCCACTTATTCACCCTTCTTCCCTTCCCTTCTTGCTAGTTATTATTAATAACCTAACAAAATTGTTCTTGAGTTATTACTGACTATTGAAGCAATGAAATATATTGCTTCTTGCCCTGATTTAACTATGGGTGTTCTTGATGCCAATTCCTTGAACATGGATTTTTCTTTGTCATTGTTAAATCAGTTTTATTGTTCTTTTTAGATTTTTGTCAGGTCTTTGAATTCCACTCACTTTTAATTTAATTTCCTTGTTCTCCTCTGTATAGCTCATATGATCTGCCACACCACAATGGTACAACATATTAAACCACAGGTAGTCAACTGATTCTGTTAAACATTTATTCTCATAAACATGATTGCATTCATTCATGCAACATGCTTGAGATATTCAGTGAAAGTTCACATTTCTGCCCCCTAAGAGTTGTGAGTACATTTAGAAAAATTTTGATGACCATTGCCTAAAACTGAACTCAAGCAAAACTACAGTAGTTAAGAGCATCCTGGGTTCAAACACTGCTTCCCTCAGTCACTGTATTTCACCTCGCACAGTTTGCTTAGCTTCTTCATTTTCATCTGAAAGTGGTTCCAATTATATCTTAGTACTGCAGTAGGAACATTTAATAAGAAAAAGTATGTAATTTTAACAGATATTATTGACCAGAAATATAGTAACTGCTAAACAACTAGTTGTTATTAGATAATTTCTTTTTTAACTATTAAACTCAAATTCCATGTTCTTACCACTGTCTCTCTACTCCTAACGCCAAGCACTGAGTGAGGGCCTGTTTGCACCCCACCTCCTGAGGGTCAATTACACTCCATCTAGTGTTCATAAACTTAAAAGAAAACCTAGGATGATCAATGCATGGAATAGATTAGGTACTATGGAATTATAAGGATGTGGCACCCGGATTGGTATTTTTTCCTTTCTTCTTCCTTTTTATTAAAATTAGCCAAATTTTTCCTGTTATGTTTTATACCCTATATAACATGACTAGCTGCTTGAACTACTAATTTTTTTTTTTTTTGTAAAGTCAGCCCTCTGGTGTCATTCTAGGAAAAGAGCACAGTAGCACTATCTAGCGAACAGTCAGCATAATTTTCTATCACCTTTAATTGTCTGACTAAAATGCTTTTAGAAGCAGCTATCTTTAAAAATTGAAAGCAATCAAGTTGTTGAATTTAAAATAATTTCTACTTCAGAAAAATTAAACTTCATCCTAACACAAAATTATAAAACAATCAATTGCATTTTCTTTCTTTCCTCAATATATTCTAATGCTTAATGTATTTGCATTACAACTTTCATTTTCTCAAAGGCAGGTCAAGTGAACCCAACAATCAAATTATATGTTGTAAACCTATATGGACCAACTCATACTTTGGAACTCATGCCACCTGACAGCTTTAAATCAAGGTATGCAATTTCAATTTCACTTTTACCAGGGAATGTGTAGTTTAACACCATTATCGTTTTGTTTCAATTCAGAGAGTGATATGATCACCTCAACAAATCCACTTGAAACTAGGCTGAGGTTGCCTTCATTAGTGCAGGAATGAAGTCATTCTGAGTCTCTGTTCCCAGAAAGCATTTACATTTTCAAGGTGATTAGCAGTGCCACAAAATGACTAAATATGCTGATACTGAGGGTTAGGCCTTTGCAGGATATGTGACACAGAGAGGGGAACAAAGGATACTTTTCTACTGATTTTTCTTCCTGAAAATATCCCTTCCATTTTTTTATTGTCTTCTTTATAAAGGAGTGTAATTGCCCTAAAATTTGTGCAGTTTTTTTCAACTTTCTCCCCACAGCTTATCAATGTTTCTATAGCATTCTTTTCTAAGCAGAGAAATTTAATGAGATTTTTGATTTTCAATATCCAACATAAAAGCCTTCTTATCTAAGAAATTTTAAGTGGAGAGAAAAAAGAAACACATTTTATGTGTCAGAAGCATAATTTTAATATTAGCAAAATCTAAAATAGTGAACAACTGATCAAATGACCATGTGTATTTTGAAATCCAGAATGGTCTCAAACTTCAGTGGTGATTCCTTCAAATATGCAGCACTTTGAAAATTTAAAGCAACCCTAAAGATGGGATATGATAAGCAGTTGCTACATAGGAAAATGGTTTTACACTATATTGAATGCTGTGGGGCTCAGCTCAAAGTTTATTTTGATGGTATCAATACACAAAGCAGAGTGACTAATACAAAAAGAAATTGCACTCAAATGTTATCGTGTTGACATATTTGGAAAAATTTCATCACAGTTGGGGATTTTCACAGAGAGTGCAACCTGCTGTGTGGAGAATTTTCCCACTTGAAAGGTAATAAAATTTATGGAATGTTTACACTGGAAGGCTTCTCATTAACTACCTGATATAATCTGCTCCTTTTATTAGTGGAAAAGATAAGATCCACAGATTAAAAAAAAATTCAGACAGACCCTCAGGATTAGTTTTTAGTGCGGTGTTAGAAAATGAGGTAAAGCCTGCTTCATGAAGTTACAGAACACTGCATCCAGGTTGTAATGGGGACCTTGAAGGACCATTTGAATCAACATACACAATGCAGTAGGGCTGACATAATTAGATAAAAACTACTTCTGCACTCAGTCTACCAGAGGTGAAAGATTTAGGTGCAAATGAAACAATTAGAAAAATTATTGATGCTTTGTGTGATTCTTAACTCTTATTTTTGTCTCTGATTTGTTTGATACTCTGAATTAACAGAAAATAGTAGTAGATTAGAGTGTTTGAGTCACATCTCTACTACCATCTCATTATGTCACCTTAGGAAGTTCACTCTCTCTCTCTCTGGGTCTGACTACCCTAATCTTGAAAGGATAGTTTATAATTTTCATTATTTTTAAGTCTATTAAATGGAGGTCAATTTTATTTTTTTAATTTTTTAAATTTATTTTTAGAGAGAGGGGAAAGGAAAGAGAAAGAGAGGTAGAGAAACATCAATGTGTGATTGCCTCTCACACATCCACCACCAGGGACCTGGCCTGCAACCCAGGCATGTGCACTGATTGGGAATCAGATTGGTGATGCTTTGATTGGCAGGCCAGTGTTCAATTTACTGAGCTACACCAACCAGGGTGGAGGTCAATTTTAAAATATACACATTCCTTTTTAATAAGACATAGTGTTCCTGACCTTGATTTGTTACCTGAAAATGTTTCTAATGAGTTCACTAGGCTACAGCAGAGTATCATCAAACACAAAATTTTCTAAAAAATGAAACAAAGTAATTATCATATATTGGAGTATTAGTTAAGTGTACATATCCTTAATATTTGATGTACAATATGGTAAAATTAGTCACTGATTGCAAAGAGATATCACATATCTTAGCTGTTGGAAGTCCAAAACACAGAATAATTTACTGTATCCTACTGACAGGGAGTAAAAATTCTGTGAAGAAAAAGTACTTAAATGTAATTCAAATGTATTGGTTTAGCAGTGACGTTGGTCTACAATTTGGAGAGAGTCATGTAATATCTACACAATGTACATTACAGTATTGCTTTCTATGCCTTTTGGTCCTATGTGAGTGCCAACTGTGCCATATGAAATGCACCGAAGTGTGTGATTTACTCTTTTGTTTCCACAAATCAAGACCAAGATTTACTTCAAAACTGGTATTTTCAAATGTTTCCCATTCTTCAGTTTTACAGAAATGTATTTTTTACTCATTTGTTTTTAGAGAAAAGAAAAAAGGTAATTACTGAAATTTATGTCATCTGCATTTAGCCACTGTGAGGCCAGTTATTATTAAATGGACCCACATATACAGAAACATGAGAGAGAGAGAAAGAGAGAGAGAGAGAGAGAGAGAGAGAGAAAGGGGCGGGGAGAGAGAGAGAGAGATGGAGATCCATGGTGTTAATAAAAAAAAGCTGCATTCATCTTGATGCACATCAGATGGAATCTAAACTCTTATTTTCTTGATTTTGTTTTAGGAGTACCAGTATCTCTAATATTCAATACTTAGTACTCTAGGCATAGAGGAATTTCCCTGCAAATTATTATTCCCTCTCTCATTATGTACTTGAGACCTAAAAGAGAGTATCATTTTTTTAAATAATTTATTGATCAGGGTCCTGGAAATTAAAAAAGGTAACACACTCAAGGGGTAATAAAGTGTAGTTAATTAAAGGACAATTAACAAAGATATGGCCCTGGTTGGTGTAGCTCAGTGGATTGAGCACCAGACCGAGAACCAAAGAGTCACCAGTTTGATTCCCAGTCAGGGCACATGCTTGGGTTGCCAGCTAGGTCCCCAGTAGGGGGCATGTGAGAGGCAACCACACATTGATGTTTCTCTCCCTTTCTTTCTCTCTCCCTTCCCTTCTGTCTATAAATAAATAAATAAAATATTTAAAAAAACAAATAAAAATAAAGATATGGCCAGGATTAAAGAGAAACTCATGAAGGACAGGAAAACATCAAGTCTGCAAGAGCTGAAAGTTATTACTGTCTCAGGATTGCAGGAGTAAGGAACAGACACTCAAGAACACACAGTGATATTTCTGAATCCATAGGAGAAGTGTTCTTTCTTTGTTTCTGTTTCTTTTTGTCTTGTCTCTCTGTCTCCTCTGTCTCAGTCTGTCTCTATCTTTGTGTGTGTGTATATAGAAACAGAGAAATTGAATTGTATGTATATATACACATACATCTATGATTTATCTAGGTAATACTTGTGCTTCTCCTGAAAACCTGCCATGTTTTTTTCCTTTAAAAAATTTCATTTATTGATTTTTAGAGAAAGTGAGAGAAACCTCAGTTTGTTGTTCAATTTATTTATGCATTTATGTTTGTTTATTATATGTGCCCTGACCAGAGATCAAATCCACAACCTTGATGTATTGGGATAACACTCCAATCAACCTAGTTAGCTCTTCAGGGCCTGCCATATTTTTCTTATGTGCTTTGTGAATCATGAAACTGATGGTGTTTTAATTGTTTGCATTAGCGTCTTTTGGGCATAAAGTTTGCTCATGGTAAAATTTTCTTGCCTCTGTAACTTATTTTATTTTACCTGTCTTCCTAATTTTCTGTACCCTGTTATCCTTAAATTTTTCTAAGCTAACTCAAATTCTTTATATTTTTGAAAATTTCAAATATATTATTTTGATACCAGTATATTAATAATATTCCCATATTTATTAGTGACTCCCATATTTATTAGTATTTCTATAAATCCCAAGCAATACCAACTTATTTTATTAGCAATATACTTTCCCTATGCCCTATTAAGACTTCAAATGCCCAGTCTTCTTTATGGAGTTTGTACTGTATTCATAGCATAGCGACCTTGACCTCTATCTACCCCAAACAACAAGATTTGCTTTTAATTTGAAGGTATAGGTCATTTTTGTTTGATCTATTGATCATTTGGTTAGTTGAATTAATTAGTTATAACAACTAATGTTTATAATTATGACAGAAAAAAGTCCCCTTGCTAGACTTATCATTGAATAGAACTTCCCTTTAACCAGATACTTATACTCTAAAGAATGTAAAATAAATATCAATTTATTTGTATGGCTCTAAAAAGACATTAAAGGGATAAGTTTATCGGAGAAAAGCATAATTTATGTTTATAATTCCTTACCCCACATTCCCATCATTTAAAAAAAATAGTGAATAAACTAAAAACATTTCATCAAATTCAGATCATGAATGCAACTTTTCTTCAATACTAATTCAATCCAGACTTTTACTTTTATTTAAATTATAGTCTGTGTTGATTCTTTAGAATGTAACATGGTAGCAACCAAGATAATGACCCTTCTCAAATATCTTCACAACCAGTGGAATTTAGACAATTAATCTCATCTGAAAAAGAAACATTTTGTAAATTTTTACACTATGAGTTCAGGGTATTGCAAGCACTTAGTATCTTTATTGGAATTTACAAGTATGGATTTAAAATAATTAAATTCCTGTGAAAACATTTTTTGATAATGAATAATGCAGATTTTTCTACAGGCCATGTATTTGTTACTTTTCTTTTGGTGGGATAATTAATATTCTTTATGTTCAGAAATCTGCAGTCTGAACAGAGTAATCACAGTGGTTTGTTTTTGTTTCCCCTTACTCTGTGTCTTTGACATTATTTTAATTATTTGAATTTTTATTTTACTCATCCGGCCTTTGTGATCCATGGTTCTCAGCCTGTATCATTGATGTAATTGCAATATTGCCCTGTCACTCTGGTCTTCATAGTACTGTGCTTTCTCTATTTCTTTTTTAATTTTAATTTTAATTTTCTTATTATTGTTCAAGTACAGTTGTCTTCATTTCCCCCCCTCCCCAGCCATCCTCACCTCCCAGCCCCCACCTATCCCCCTTTGGTTTTGTCCATCAGTTTTGTTATAGTTGTTCCTGAAAACCCTTCTTCCTTTTCCCCCATTACCCTCTTCTACCTCTGGTTACTGTCAGTTTGTTCTTAATTTTAATGTCTGTGGTGATATTTTGCTTGCTTGTTTGTTTTGTTGACTAGGTTCTATTTGCAGGTGAGATCATAGGGTATCTGTCTTTCACTGCCTGGCTTATTTCACTTAGCATGATGCTCTCCAGTTCCATCCACACTGTCACAAAGGGTAGGAGCTCCTTCTTTCTTTCTGCTGTGTAGTATTCCATCATATAAATGTACCATAGTTTTTTGATCCATTCATTTACTTTCATTTGTGTATGTCTAGTCTACATTTCTTATTCTGACCAGGAATGTCTGTGCCTTCCTAGATAATCTAATTAATAAATTTATCTATCTAAAGTGTCCTAAATATTCCCTATTGCTCATAATACATAGTTATTAACAGAGGTCTTTGAAGGACAGTAGATATGAATTGGTCCTGAATGCTATCACAATACATTTATGGACATAGAAATGGGATTATCTGGAAGAGACTGAGCTCAGTATCACTATATATGTAAAGATTATGTTATGAAGGAAGAGTAGTGATTGGACAGGAAACCAGTGAAAACACCAATGTAACTTCTAACACACCTGTCTGCTGGTGATTCAGGGGCCCTCATTCCATACACCCTTGTGAACAATTAGATCTCCTGTGACAGACCACACCACTGATACAAAGTATTTCTTGACTTGAGTGCAGTCCCTGTGACCTGATTGTTTCTGTCCCTGTGGCTCAAGAGGACTAGATTCTCAAGGACTTCTGGGGTAATCCATAGCCATGGAGACTAGGAACAAGAAGGGAAAAAATAGTTATAAGGAAGGGACACTGCTGGTCACTGGTCATGGGGTAGCTGATCTAATGTGTTCATAAAATAGAATTCCGGACGACAGCCACATTTGCTGCAGACAGGCCAAGGAGTGTAACGTTTCCAGGTAAGGGTGCTTTTCTGATCCTTCATTCAGAGGAAGCCTGGATACTGAGGAGCAAACTGACTCATATGAATCATATGAGGTAGATATGAATCATAAAGAAATATGCGCCTAGGATCTTGGTACAAAAGAAAGAAAGGATAAAGAGTGTGATTTAGTTAGTAAATATATCTTTCCTCACTTCTTAAGTGTCAAGCTCTACGTTAACTTTCATTGTAGACATTTCCAACACTTTATCATGAAATTTCAATGGTTTGAAATTGCCCCTGAAAGTCTTCATGATTCAATTTTCCTGATAACTCTCATTCTTCAAATTATAAATAAGATATATACTAAGATATCTCATATCAAATTAAATTTTGCTCATGAACATAGATATATTACACATGAAATAAAAGTAATCATATTAATCAAAAGTAAATATTAGTGGCATGACTATAATAATTTAAACTTAATTTTACATCTAAATTAGTGCCCCTTATAAAAATCACTTATTTATCATATTTTCACTTGTTGAATTGTAATTGTTTTTCAAATATGAATTTTTTTTACAAGTCAAGATTTTTCATCATAGGTAATAATCCCTGTACAGTGTCAATGTCTGGGAAGACATTACAAAAATATGGTCCTGTAACATTTTACTTGAGGGCCACTGTAAAAGGGAAACCACTCATGATGAATATTTACATTTTTGTTGCTATTTATTTAAATTTTTTTATGTTCATTTATCTTACTTGGCACAATAGGTAATATTACCCACTTTTGGTAATTGAGACAGATATCTGATTGGGTTTGAAAATATTTTGTATACCTGTTTTATTTGTATTTTTCCATAAATATGACCTTGATCTTATAGTCTTTGATCAGTTGTTTATAATAATTGTACGATTTTTTACTTCAAGTCAACCAACATGTATGCCAATAAATCAGAAATATGTATTGTCAGAATTCAGCATTTCCTTTCCTGATTGATTCTAGTAGCCACTATTATTTTGTCCATGTTAAATCTCCTAGACAAACCTATTAAAGTTTAATACCTATATTTCCCCTTTTTTCACAATGACAAATATAACAATGCATGAAAAATAAATCAGTTTAAATAAAGTGCAGTGAAAATGAATAGGGCATCATTCTCTGAAGAACTGCCAGGCCCATTAATTTGGCCAAAGATTAATCCTAAACCAGTTGCATATTTGATTCAAAGTAATCTTGCCTTATTAACTCTGTTTGGGGAACATGACACTATAATTTCACTGAATTTCCAGGCAGTTTTCAAATGGGACTCAGCTGGGTTGTGAAAACTGCCAAACGTCTTAAAAAGATTGAAGAAAATATGGCAGGCTTCACTGTATGATAAGTTTTGCTTACCCTAATACTGACATCTTCACTTTGATGGACTAATGGGTTTGCTAGAGGACGCAGTACATAGTCAGTAATGTTAGAAATGTAAGATTCATGTAGCTGAATGTCTAACACAGATGTATTAGGTCAGGTGATTTGTCTCACAAGATTTTTATTCCATGGGTGATTTTTTTTTCTAAGTCATATTAAAACTGAGTGGATTAGTTTTAAGATAATACTTATGAATGGCATTTTTCAAGCCATTTCTTTTTTAAGTACATTTTATTGATTATGCTATTACAGTTGTCCCAATTATTTTCCCTTCACTGCCCCCCCCAGATGCCTGCATTACCTGCAGTTATACTCCCCCACTTTAGTTTCTGTCCATGGCATGTGCATGTAAGTTCTTTCAAGGCCTTTCTAAAACATCTCATCTATTCTGAAACTGGGCAAATTTGTTGGAAAATTGTGATTTTTTTTGTTATTAATTGAATGAATCAATGTTGATGATTGCATTTTGTTCTGTTTGGGTTGAGGATTTTGTGCTGTTAGTGAATTTCCAAATATAAGAATATACAATACAAGACTTATAAACTATAAAAGAAAAATATAAACTCCCAATTTACAACCAGCCTGAAGACATCATAGGCCACATAAATTAGTAAACTCTCTGGTCTAAATATTCAATAACACCCTCATCTCCTTTAGTTTGATTCCTTCTTTATTTTAAACTGCGTTAAATAAATAAGAGTTTAAAAAATACTGTAACATATACTATGAATAAGACTGGAACTGGCCCTTCACCCACAACTGAAAAACACCTAGCCAAACCTATTGTAGGTTTATAGCCTAAGTCCCCATGCATAAAGTGAAATAACATTGAGGCCATGCATAAAAAAATAAGTTTATAATAAGTTTTGCCTTTTAATTGATTATATCTTAAAGAAATGAAGTAGACTATAAAATGCTTAGAAAAATTATACTTACTTTGCATATATGTTATTATTAGGAAATAGAGGATAACAAATTATTCATAAGTATTTAACATCTTGATTATTTTTACCTTTCCAAGGATTTTCTTCTGGGAAATCATTCACTTTCAGATCTGTTCTTAAGTTTTATGTATATTTGTGGGTGCATTTATATATATATGCATGTGTTTACATGCATACATACGTAAACATATATTTGCATTTATATAGTGACTATTTGAAAATGTGATGTGTATATATTCATAAACAGAAATTATTTTGATGATACATTCTTAGATCCTAACAATATTTCATTTATTCTTGCATATAACAGTTTACAGCATTGGTACTTTACAAGTGTTCTGGCTCTAAATGTAAATTTTAATTGTGTTTCCAACTAGAGAATACTATATCACAATGGTTAAGTGGGTAAGCAACACCAAGACGGTGGTGAGATGGTTAAACCGACCTCAGAACGTCTCCATTCTGACAGTCTGCGAGACCGCAACCGGTGCTTGCAGTAGAGTGAGTACAATTTACTTTGCTTATATGCTTAAAATGAAGTAGTTTAGAAAGATATCAGAAAATCCTTTGTGCAAAGACTTCAATATTTATCTTCAAATGGAAGTAGGAAGAGTCATCTATTAGTATATACTTTAATCCGTAAAGCTTCCAAAATGTGAAGCAAGAAACATGGATGATAAGCAGAAGAGAAAACACTAACTTTAAACCAGTAAATTCTTATATAGTTTACTAGGTTGTCCAAGCCATGTTAGTGTCAGTCTCAACAATGGAATGTCCCTTTATATTTTGATTTTGGTTAAGTTGAAAATATAGACTGTTCCTTTCCTGTTTTCCTTAAAAACATTCCGAAAATTAAAGTTTTTATAGTTTAGATTAGTCTTTTTAAAGAACACAGAGTGTCACTGTCCTTAAATTAAGTAAAAAGAGTGAAAAAATGGTTTTGGAACCACCACATTTTGAAATCAGGTTGTAATTATATTTCTGTAATCAGTTTTCATAAACTCTGCAATAAATTCTATATGCATCATTTTAAGGGTCTTAGTAGAAAAACTACTGTAATCACTTCAAATTATTATGGTATATTCTTGGTACTAGGTAAAGGATTCTCAATTACTTAACAACATACATTTCAAATTTCTGTTTTTTGAGAAGATGTAGTAAATGTTATCAGACTAACATCTCTGCTGTAATAAATTTTAAAATTACAAAAGATATTAAAAACTTATTTTCAGATGTGGGACATCAGAATGATTAGGAAATTAATTGTGAAATAGTGTAAATATACAAGATGGGCCTCTATATGACTTCCTATTAGTGACATTTATGAGGTCAAGGTTCAAGGAGATGTTACCTAAGAAAGACACAGTGGTATCACTGCTTCAAGTAGGCAGGAAGAATCAGAGTTTTAGGCTTTTGGTGGCTGAAATTTGCAAGACAAGTAATGAAGAATTTGGAGCTTTAAAAAGAAGAAATCCAATTATCCAGTTACCTGTGAAGGATCACTGAGGTCTTTAGCCAATTGCTTACCTGTGTAAGTACAAGCCACGCCTTAGAGACAAAGAATCAGAGATAGAAACTGCAAGTTGCACAATGCTTGGAAAATTTGGAATTCTAAAGAGCAAAAATAGAAAGCTCTTACTGAAAACCCAGTGCATTCAACTCAGGGCCCACAAAGAAAATGCATTAGAAATAGGACTGTTTTAGATGACTTTTCATAAACTTTTAAGTCAAACCTTGAAGGAATCAGACTCATATGCCCATAAATTAGCTGTCTGACAGAAAAATGTTTACTCTTTAAAAGGAACATAAAAATATTTGCAAAATGTATAACTGATAAGTGTCAGTATCCAAAATATATAAAAAACTCATATAACTCGATAGAAAAAGAAATAAATGATCACATTTAAAAGTGAGCAAGGAATTTGAATAGGCAGTTTTCCAAGAGATGATATTCAAGTAGCCAATAAGTATATGAAAAGGTACTCAACATCATTAATAATTAAGCAAATACAAATCAAAACTGCAATAACATATCACCTTACATGTCTTAAAATGGCTATTATCAAAAGACAAGAAGTAACAAATGCTGGCCAGGAAGTAGGTAACAGGGACCCCTTGAGCACTGTGCTGGGAATGTATGCTACTACAGGCACTGGGGGGAACAGTGTGGTGCGTACGTAAAAAATAAAGAAAAAAATAGAACTTCCATGAGATTCAACAATTCAACCTCTAGTAGTTCAAAGGAAAAAATAACTATCATGAAGAGATATTTATAGCTTCATGTTTATTGCATTGTTATTTACAATAGCCAAGACATGGAAAAATAACTAAATTTACAATAATGGGTGAAAGATTTCTTTTAACGTTACACATACACACAGCGTAACACTATTCAGCCATAAAAAAGGAAATTCTAATATTTGTGACAATATGGGTGGACCTTCAGGACATTTATGCTAAGAGAAATAAGTCAGATAGGGAAAGACAGATACTGTATGATCTCATTTGTGGAATCTAAAAAAAAGCCCAACCATATTTATAGAAACAGAGATTAGATTTGTGTTTCCTGGAAGTGGGTGGGTGGGGCTGGGGGGACATGGGGTAATTGTATAAAGCTGATTAAAAGGAACAAATGTCCAGTTACAAGATATATAAATTCTGGACATGTAATATCAATATGATGACTATAGTTATCAATACTGTATTGTAAATTTGAAAGTTTCTAAGAGAATTAATCTTAAGTCCTCATCACAAGGGAAGATATTCTTAAGTACGTGAGGTGATAGATTTTAACTAAACTTCTGGTAGTAATCATTTCATAGTACATACATATATCAAACCATTATGCTGTATACCCTAAATTATACAATATTATATGTCATGTATACCTAAATAAACCTGGGGATAAAAGAATAATTTGAGTTCTATATTCTCTAAAGTAGGGGTGTCAAATCCATCAGCCTTGCGGTTGCCTTCAAAGGGCTGAATGTAATTTTAGGACTATATAAATGTAACTAGTCCTTAACAGTTAAGTGAGAGTTCAGCACTGCCGCGGTGTGGAAACAAGGTGCCGGGCCGGATAAAACAAGGTGGAGGGCTGGATTTGGCCCATGGCCCTTGTCTTTGCTACCTGTGCTCTAAAGGATAGAGAAAAAAGCTAACTTTTCAGTTAACTTTTTGAGGGTAGTAGCATGATCCTGTTACCAAAGACTAGATTATGCTACTCTCATAAACAAGGACATTATGAGAGAGAATATTTTTGACTGATACCTCTCAGGAACACACGTACATTTGAAAATCCTCAAACATATTAATATGTCATCTCTGGCAATATAGAAAATAGTAATCATGACTAAATGGGGTTTGTCCTATGAGTTTCAGAATGATATTAAAAATCAATCAATATCTCATATTTTAACAGAAAAAAGAAAATATTTCATAAGATTAAAAAAATTGATAAAATGCAAGGCTTGTTCATAGTTTGCAACATAAGTGAATATAAATTAGTAGTCCCAATCTGATAAAAGATACCCTAAATACCCCAATAAATACCATATTCATTGTTGAAACACTTTTCTTATTCACCTTCAGATTCTCAGTAAAGTAAGATATAAATTTTAATTATTATACAAATTTATTATAGACTCTACTCAGGGCAACTTGGCAAGGAATAAATATAATGATTGTTAAGGAAGAAGTGAAAGTGTGTTTATTTGTGCATGTCGTTATTGTATACAGTGTAAGAAATCTACAAAAACAGGCCACAATTCCTACATCAAGGAACTAACTTCATTTGTTTGTTCCATTTGCTAATTTTGATCATTTTACTGTTAAGAATTTGTAAATATGTAGAATACTATAATTTTCTTAAGAAATTATTACTGAATTAATTATGGGTATATGGATCTAGTGTCTCAAAATTTCTGTAGAAATTTTTTAGGATAAAAGGATATTTCTGACCTTTAATTGCTTTTAAAGAATTATACTTCCAACCTCCTCTCAAATGGTTTGAAACTGTGTATATAGAAATATAATAATAAAGCAAAATATAAATGAGAACTATGTATAAAAGATATGTAGATACTTCTTGAAATGGTCTTTAACTTCTCTGTAACTTTGTACTTATTTGCAACTAAATCATTAATAAATGAAAATATATTTTATATACTTGTAATATCATGATGAAAAATAAACAAAAACACTATTGAAATAAGTAGAAACTTAATGCCATATTCTTGAATTGAAAGTCTTAGTGTTGCAGATGTCAATTGTACTCAAATTGAACTGTACTTTTATTATTTTTTTAGTTTTTAAATTGTTTTATTTGTTATTTTACTTATTTTCATCATGAATTAAATAACATAACTTTCTAATCTTAAATTGACCATGCACTCATTCCCAGAAAAAATCCCACTAAATCATGACACATTAATTTCTTTATATATCATAGGATTAATTTTGCTATTTTGCGTCAAATACTTGCATCTGTGTACATAAGGGATCTTAGTCTGAGATTTTCCTTTCCTGTGTTTGAACTGTACTTTTAATATAGTACTGATTACAATCTCAGCAAAATTTATTTTTTGAAGATAAGACAGGCTGATACTAAAATGTATATGGACAAGGTCGGTACCTTCAGTGTGTAGGACTTTGTGTGGTAAACACACAATGCAATATCTAGTTGATGTGCTTATGGAATTGTACACTAGAAACCTGTATAATTGTATTAACCAACATCACCCAATAAATTTAATTAAAACTTTAAAAAGAGTACATAGAAATGCAAAAAACCTGATGAGCCAAAACAATCTTGTGGAAAAGAAAATGTTGGCGAAATTGCACTACCTCATTTCAAGAATAACTAGAAAGCCGCAGAAACTGACAGAATGTAGCAGATACATAAGGACACACAAATATATCAAATGAACAGAACATAATTTCCAGAAAGAGATCCATATTTGTATGATCAATTGATTTTCAACACCGGTGCCAAAACAGTTCAGTATGGAAAAATGGTGCTGCAAAAATCAGTAACCAAATGGAAAACAAATACCTGTTTGACATTTATCTCATACAATATTTTAAAATTAATTTAATAGAAATTCCAGCCTTATCTAAAACTTATACTGTCAATCTTATAGATGAAAATATGGGATATTTTACTATATTAAATAGGCAAAAATCATTATGTAAGAAAAAATACATTAGACATCATCAAAATTAGAAACTTTTCATTAAAGGTACTATTAAGAAATTATACAACTAATCACAGACTGAGAGAAAATGTTTTGCAAGATGTGTATCTGACAAAGTTATATAGAGTGTGGCAAATTTTATACACACACACACACATATATATATACACATACATATATATCAAGTAACTTCATTTCTATATATTTGCTTGAGAAATAAAATCCTGGGTCTACCAAAGGATTTTTTTAAAAAAGGAACTCTTTAGAGAAGCTATATTGACAATAGCTAAACACTGGAAACTATCCAATTGTTGGTTAAGAAGGAATGGATAAACAAAATGAGAGAAATAAGTGAATAAACAAAATATCTACACAGTGGAATTCTATTCAGCAATCTAAGAAGAAACAGAATAGTGACACACTCAATATGAACGAATCTCAAAAAACATGTAGTGTGAGATAAGCCCCACATAAATCAGCACATAATATGTGATTTCAATTTTATGAATTTCTAAAACAGGAAAAATATGAAGAAGAGTTCGGAAGGGTGGTTGCCTTTTTGGAAACTATGGAAAGAGGCATGAGGGAATGAGTGAGGAAATATAAAAGTCTTAATCTTCATTGCATGTAAATACACTTGTCAAAATTCCTCTCATACATTTCAGATCTGTACATTCACCATATACAATGTATACTGCAGTACTTCTAAAACATCATTTTAATGGTCTATAACAGAGAGAAATGAAGAGAAAGAAATTGCTCTAATTAAAATGATGAGGATATGTGTGGAAATGAGGTACATGAATCAGCCATTCACTTTCTGGATTTGACCAACAATGCTCTTCAAATTTAGCTTGTATCTATTAGAAAATTGATTTCAATCATCCTTTTTTACCTCAATAGCTTAGAGTGGCTAGGATTTCACCATTTATTTGTTAAAGTGTTCTGGAGACTTTCTTATTTAGCTGATTAATAAGTCATTTAAAAATTGGAATGTGGGGGCCAGGAGTGGAAAGTACCCTGGAAGCAGAGCTGCAGGCACGGGGGTGGCAGGAGCTGCAGTCAAGACAAAGAGGATGATAATGCCGGTTATGTGTGAATTTTTTAATGAAACCTCAAACCAAGTGAGAGGAAACCTTCAAGGAACAGCTACTGACATTTAATATAGCAACACTTCTGTCAAGATGGCAGCATAGGTTAATGTAGTATTCACATGCTCCTACAACCATGTCAAGAAAAACCCCTGAACTACAGAACAACCATCATTTAAAACCACCTGAAATCCACATGAACAGAAGTCCAACAACTAAGGATATAAAGATGATGCCACATGGGGAGAATGGTTGGAAAGTGGGGATGTAGAACATGCTGGTCCCCCACCCACATGTGTTAGATAAAAATTAGGAGGGATATCTCAGCTGTGAAGTTATCTCAAGAGGAGGGAGGGGTCCCAGTCCCACATCAGAATTCACAGCCCAAGGTTCTAGGGCCAGAAAGAGAAATCCCCATAACTTCTAGCTATAAAAATCAGCCAAGATTGTGGCTGAGTGAGATGGAGGGCTTCTGGAGTCCAAGGTACTCCTCTTAAAGGTCCTATGCACAGACTTAATTGGGCTCGCTTGCTCTGAGCTCCAGCACTGGGGCAGCAACTCAAAAGGCACCAGACACATATGGGTAGGATATGAATTGTCTGGTATTAGGAAGAGAACTGGTGGGGGCAGAGTTCTCCCTGACAAAAGTGCTGGCAGATTCCATTTTTTCTATTCCGAGCTGCCCCCTTACAGTGAGCAGGCCCCATATATGAGTCTCCACCAACCTGACTCACATGGGTTTCCTTACCCTGGTGATTGCCTGAGACACTGACCCACCCAACATGCAGGGCCACCCAAGCTGTTTCCAGCGTCTTTTCCATATAAAGGATTCATTTTGTCTCATGCTTTGGGCTTTCCTAAAATTTCTCAAATAAGCAGTATCTGTCCTCTTCATGCCCTGTACCTCTCACTAAGTGGCCCCAGGCCCAGCACTAGTGGTGGCTGGCCCTGGTTCACAAGTTGGCCTCTCCTGGGCAACTCCAAGCCTAGCACAAAGAGAAGCCATCTGCATATCACTTTGTAGTTCATGGTGGGTAGCACCAAGAAGAACTCAGGTTGTAGCTGACCTTGATATGCACCTCCCAGGAGGCCCCCAACCCAGTGCAACAGGTGGACAGCTTCAAAACATGCTGGAGCACAATTTGACCATCTCCATATGGACACACTCAAGGGACAAACATAACAGACACCAGAGCTCCACTGAAGTATGTCCTGTTCTGTGGGGTGGGCCCTGGCACAGCTGATCTTCCATGGTGATCACATCCAGTCTTTGGGGCTGATTGGTTGGGGATAAATCTCTTCCACAGATGTGCTAACAATAATCAAACCTCAAGTACAACAAAAATGTGTATAAAACCTACAGGGATGTGGGGGGTACACCTGGAAAGCCCACTTCAGTTGAACAGGGATGCTATGTTACTATATCCTACAGGACACCTATTACATAAGGCCATTGTACCAAACCTGGCAGATGTAGCAGCTCCACCTAATAAAGAGAAACAAACGCAGGGAGGCAGACAAAATCAGAAGAGAAAGAAACATGTTCCAAATGAAAGAACACAAAACTCCAGGAAAATGGAGACAAGCAATCTACTAAATCCAGAGTTCAAAACAGTGATTATAAGGGTGCCCAAAGAACTCAGGGAAAGAGCAGATAAACAAAATGGGAACTTCAATAAAAAACAGGAAACAGAAAAGTGGAACTAAAAAACATAAAAAAAGAACTAGTCAGAAATGAAGAACACATTAACTGAAAAGAAGAATATATTACATAAATGAAGCAGAGGATCAAATTTGAGATTTGGAAGATAAAAAAGCAGAACATACCTAGGCAGAAGAGCAAAATGAAAAAGAATCCAAAAATATGAGAATACTGTTAGGAGCTTCTTTGACAGCATTTGCATCATGGGAGTGCTGGAAGAAGTGAGAAAGCAATGAATTGAAAACACATGTGAAAAAATAATAACAGAAAACTTTCCTAAACTGGTGAAGGAAATAGCCATACAAATCTAGGAAGCACAGAGAGTCCTGAACAAGGTGAGCCCAAAGAGGCCACACTGATATGCATCATAATTAAAATTCCAAAGGTTAAAGACAGAGATTCCTGAAAGCAGTAACAGAAAAGCAGTTAAGTGCAAGGGAGTGCTCACAAAAAAGTCAGCTGATTTTAAAAAAATGGAGACAATTGTACTTGTATAACAATAAAAAATAAATTAAAAGAGTCAAATAAAAAGATATATATGTATTATTAAAAAAAAAAAGACAGAGAGTCTGCTGATTTCTCAAAAGAAACATTTCAGGCCAGAAGGGATTGGGAAGAAATATTAAAAAAGATGTAAAGCAAAGACCTACAACCAAGGTTACTCTACTAAGTATGCTATCATTTAGAATTAAAGGACATATAATTAGCTTCCCAGAAAAGAAATGACTAAAGGAGTTCACCACCACTAAGCCAATATTACATGAAATATTAAAGGGTCTTCTTTAAGAAGAAAAAGAAAAAATATGTAAAATAAAATGACAACAAATACATATCAATCAACAATTGAACCTAAAAAACAAAGTAAGTGAAAAGGCAGAACAAAAACACACTCATAAATATAGGGCACATTTTGACAGTTGCCAGATGAGAAGGTTTTGGAGGATGGGCCAAAAAAAAGTCAAGAAATTAAGAAGTACAAATTGGTTGTTGCAGAATAATCATAGGGATGTAAAATACAGCATAGGGAATATGTATGGTGTCAGATGGGTATGAGATTAGCCAAGATGATCAATTAGTAAATTATGTAATGTCTAATAACTGGGAAGTACATCTGAAACTAATATAATATTGTATATCATCTATAATTTAAAAATAAAATAAAGTACAAAAAAGAGATTTTTGAGATCAAGAAAAATTAAGCAGTCTGGATAATAGGCTATATTATTAGATATTTGTTAATTTTGTTAAATGTGACTATTTAAAGATACATATTAGAAATACATGGTGATAAATTTACAGGTAAAATAATATATCTGAGACTTGCTTTTAGATAGTTCACTGATAAACAAAGTGTTGGAGGGTCAATGAACTGAAAATGGTGGATTATTGATAATTTTTGAAGCTGGGTGATGGGTCCATGGGAGATTATTATGGTTGTCATTATTTATGTATATGTTTCAAATTTTTTAAAAATAAAATAATTACAAAGTAAGGTAAAAATAAATTTAAAACATTGGAATTCACTTTTTCTAGATAGAACTTGTATATCATCTCTTCTATAGAAGGGCAATCTATACAGGTTACTGCAAAGATATATTAAAATGCTTCAATAAAAATAAGAATAGAAAACCTGTCATATTATTGATTTGATACCTTATTGGTATTCAATTATATTTAAATCCTATTAAGGAATTAAAATATTTTCCTTTACATTATAAACGAAATAATAAAACAAGTAATTATATGTGAAATTTTGGAATCTCATGGATTCTAATAAAACAGTGATAATAATGAGCAGTGGAAATTGACATGTTTTGTGTCTCTGTTTTACAAATAGAAAAAGATGAACAGGGAGAAATGCTTTGAGTTGAAACTTTATGAATGAATATTTTCTTCACATACTTGCAGAATATTTTTCCAGAAAACTATGTTTCCTAAATTAGTACATATAAACAGTGTTACTGAAGTTTTTCATCTACATATATTTAATTCAAGATTAAATTAGGCTAGTTTTGCTTTTTGAAATATATTTTGGTTTTGGTCTTTTTAAGATTATTTTAAAAGAACTTAACATTTTGTTATCTCAAATGCTAATGACTGTGTTGGAGTAGATTGAATGTTGAAACAATGTCCACCTTTTAATTTTATTCCAAGCTGTTAGCCCAGTTCTTTTGAAGGACTTAATCATTTTCTTTTCCTGTTGATGCATAGAAGTGAAAAGAGACAGTGTCTAGTGATTGAAAACAGTTTGAGGTAAGAAAACAGAACTAGAAAATGATCTTTTATCCTGGTGGTATACTATAGGGAATTCTGAAGTAGTTCACATAAAACTTTATAATTAAATTATTATTTAACCCCAATCTTATAATTATTCCTTTTATTTAAATCAACAATTGCAATGGCATTTCTGGTGGTATTTCACCAGTTGAGTAAAAGGGAAAATGCCAGAGAATGACACTGTAACAATTGTTAAATTGATGGGTGTTTATTTTGGCCTTTAGATGCTTCATGAACTCAATTGTTTTGTTTCAGAAATATGAGATGACATCGGATACATGGCTCTCCAAACAGGTATAGTATAGGAGGTTGTTTCTTTATGTCACATTTTGGCCACTGAGCCCATCCTGTTCACCCATTTGTTATGTGATAATTTTCAAAAGTCATTTTCATAACATGAAAGGATTTGCATGATTCTGGTTGTTTTGTTGAGGTCAGAAATTATTTACTTTATTTTTTTCCCATTTTTATTGTTGTTCTACTACAGTTGTCTCAATATTCCCCCATTGCTCTCCCCTGCCCCACCCACACCCTGCTCCCACAGTCAACCCTCACCCTGTTGTCCATGACCATGGGTCATTTATACCTGTTCCATTGCATGTTTAACTGAGTCTTCTCTATGAAAATATTTATGACTTGCCCTATGACATCTTTATGAAAAAGATGCTTCTGTTTTTTATAGAATATAGCTTGCAGAATAACAATGATCCATTTTCAGGGTGATTCATGTAAATAAATATTTGTGCAGATGACAGAGAAAAAGTTGCAATCCATTAAAACAAGAAACAATCAACATTGCTTAGATTGTCCAATAAATTATTTTTGTAAAGATTATTCAAATGAACACTTCCTTTGTTAGGTACATCCTAGACCCCAGTGCCAGTGCTAGCCATGTGACACAACGAGTATGGAATCCAAATGATCACAATGGAAAAACAACCAAATGTCTCTGCAACATGGTGTCATACTGGCCATTTCAGAAGAAACACAAGTAGATTATCCATACATGCTTGTACAAATTTTATTAATAACTCCTTCACTACTTTTTGCAAAGAGGAGTGTTTGATTTGTTTTAGTTTTGATTTTTTTCTTTGCAGTCATCTTTTATATTCTTTCCCTACTTATCATACATATGTATGGTTTCAATGACCACAAATATACTGAGACCTCCAAATGTACAGCCTCAGGCAACTCACTTCTCTGACTTTTAAAACATCCATATTCATTCTTGGCATCTCCTCCTAAATCTATAAAAGTAACTGTACACTCCATAGTTCCACACTGAACACATCTCCTTTCTAGTCAGTCTTATGTCTTCTAATCATAGGAGTTGAAGACACAGTTACATATTCAGCTATTAAAATCATAAACCCAGTAGTTATTTTTGAACCCTTTCTCATGTCATTTTATAGTTCATAAACACTGTCCAGGATCAAACCACAGGCACTGCAGAACCTCCTTCACTTGTGCACACTCCAGCCCTACAGAACCTACAAATCGTTCACACTGCAGGCTGGCTGAGTGAACTTTTTGGAATATTTATTTGCTCACTATGCATATCAATCTCATACTTTACTCTTACAACTAAAATAATTTTTATATCCTTTTGTTCTGCAGACAAACACCAACATTCTTAATGGGTCTACAAGGAATTAGTGAAAGCATTTTCACCTTGTGCCATACTATCCTTTCAATGTTTTCTTCATTCTAGGCACATTAGCTCTCATTTCCACAAGGCCATTGTATGAACCCTTCCCTCTAAACAGAAGTCTCTTGACTACTTTTGCATATGAAGGCTGCTCATTGCAAACCTTACCTGAAATCACCTATATAAGAAGTCACCTTCTCCAGCCACACTAAATAACATCCCATAATACAAGTTATTTTAAAGTCAAGTGTAATTTTTGTATAATTTATACAATTATTTATGTGATTTTCTTGTCTTTTTTTTTTTTACTGAGTTCACAAAGACAGCAAAGATACTCATTTTTGTTCTCTATTGTAAAACAAATGCTTAATATAGAGTCTGGTTGAAGAAAAGCTCCATAAATATTTGCTGAATAAAGAAAATGCGTAAGGAGGACTGTAAATAGTCTAAATTTTGCTCACTTGAATAATAGGCATATAGGCATACATATCTATTATCTATATATCATCTATCTATATTAATATGAATTATTTAATCTTAGTCATGTGCAAAATGAAATTGGAGGAAAAAATTTGATTTTTGTGGCCAATAATGGACTCTTACAAAATTAATTTATATACTGAATATGAAAACAGTGAAAAATATAATATATGGATATTGATGTATTCTGAGTTATCCTGCCTTATTAAATCTGTTTGCTATCATTTTTATAGCCAGTGGCATTCATTGTAGGCTAACATACAATGTATGGTCTTTTGACATTATTTTATCTACAATTTAAATACCAAACTTATGAATGTTTAATAGAACCATTTTAAACAAAGAAACCAGCTATCAATTATTTAGTAAGAAAATGCACGTGGCTGTTTTTCACAGTTGACTATCCAGACACTCTAAGAAAATGTCATGAAGTACTTAGAATCTGAAGAAATCCAAAAGATGAGAATGGTGGTAGTTATGAGATGAAGCAAATTTCTAAGACAAAATTTAGATATTTACTATAATCAACATATGCTTGCTTTCTGGACAGGAGAGAGAGCAGAGAGAAGTGGGCATGTTTTCCCAAGCTTCAAGAGACTTAGGGTTGGGATAATCAGTGTACAACCAATTTTATCAGGAATAAGATTTACTATCCCCAATTCATTGCCCAGTATGTCATAAACACTGACTTGCTTAACTTCATGGAAATGAAAAGTGATATTGGGTCCACTTCTTTTATTTGATTTTAGGAAAGGGTTCTGCCTAGAGTGCTATATTTATGTCTCATGCTGAAGGTTTTTAAATTCAACTATGAATTTAAGATTATAGTTCCTATCTGTTACTTTACTGATTTGTTTCTAAGGTACCAAATTTGGAGAACTAAGTAAAAAAGAGAACGCTCAGATGTATTCATAATATTAAAAAAATTGTTTTAGTATCATAACACAAATGGAGAATGTTAAGGGAGGACTAATAGGTTGGACTAAATGTGACTGAATCATTTGTATGACAAATATTTTTGTCCACTGTATATGTGCATTTATCTATTCAATAATGGGTGTACACCTACTGTGTCCTGGGCAATACAACTAAAAAGTCAAAATTGCAAACCTAATTGTTACTTGTCTAATGAAAGAAGTCAAGCATGTAATAGAATGCACTGCAAGCCATGAAGAGATGAATGCAGGGGCCTTTTTTATAATCTCCGAGAAGAGATTTCTTAACTAGGAGAGACTCTCTAACTAGGGAAATTTGAAAATGCTTTTTGTTTCAAAAAAACAATGAGTAAGATTTAGCAGAAGAAGAGAAGGAAGAAGGAGAGGAAGAAGGAGAAGAAAAAGGAGAAGGAGGAGGAGGAAGAGGAGAAGGAAGAAGGAAGAAGGAAGGAGGAAGAAGGAAGAAGGAAGTAGAAGAAAGAAAGATGGAGAAGAAGTTGTTCCAAGCAGAAGAAACACCATGTACAAAGGCAAAGATAAATATCCTAGGGGAAAAAGAGATGGAATATAAGAATTATTCATTCTCTCAGAGTTGAAAAATGTGATGTTCACAATCACATATCTTTTCAGTATTTATTATATTCCCAGTAACACAATATTTCCATCCTTAAATTGTATATTACTTCACAGTTGTAAATTATTCACATATATCATTGTATGATTTCATGAATGTTCATGAAGTTGATAAGTAAAATATTCTTATATTTATATCAATGGATGTTCTTACCAATAAAGCTAGAATCAGACTCTTGATATCAATAAAATAATTACTAATTTGCTTATTCATTCAATAAATAATTATTAAATACAATTTATGACAGTCACTGTCCCAGGTTCTGGAGATACAGCAATGAAGAATTCAAGGATACTGCATCATGGTGCTTTCATTCTTTTTGTTGCTATTGCTGTTATTCAAGTACAGTTGTCTCCATTTTCCCACCACCACTTTTCCCCTCCCCACCCATCACCATCTCCCATCTCAATCCTTCTCCCCTGTGGCTTTGCCCATGGGTCTTTCATACATGTCCTTGATGACCCTTCCCCTTCTTTCCCCATTATTCCTCTCCTCCCTCCACTCTGGTTACTGTCAGTTTCTTCTTTACTTCAGTGATTCTGGTTCTATTTTGCTTGCTGTTTATGTTGTTGATTAGTTTCAACTTATAGGTGAGATCATATGGTATTTGTCTTTCATACTGGGCTTACATCACTTAGCAAAATGCTCTCAAGTTCTATCCATGCTGTTGTGAAGAGTAGGAGCTCCTTTATTCTTTCTGCTGCATAGTATTACATTGTGTACTGTACCACAGTTTTTTAATCTACTAATTTACTAATGGGCACTTAGGTTGCTTCTAGCATTTGGCTATTGTAAATTGTGCTGCTATGAACATTGGGGTGCATAGGTTCTTTTGAATTGGTGTTTCAGGATCCATAGGGTATAATCCGGGAGTAGAATTTCTGGGTCAAAAACCAGTTCCATTTTTACTTTTTTTGAGGAAATTCTATACTGTTTTCCACAGTGGCTGCACCAATCTGCATTCCCATCAACAGTGCACTAGAATTCCCTTTTCTCCACAACCTCGCTACCACTTGTTTGTTGATTTGTTTATGATGGCCATTCTGACTGGTGTGAAGTGGTATCTCATTGTGGTTTTAATTTGCATCTCTCTCATGGCTAGTGATGCTGAGCATCCTTTCATATGTCTCTAGGCCCTGTGTATGTCCTCCTTGGGATGTGTCTGTTCAAATCCTTTCACCATTTTTTAATTAGGTTGTTTGTCTTCCTAGAGTAGAGTCATGTGAGTTCTTTATATATTTGGAGATCAAACCCTCATCCGAGGTATCACTTGAAAATGCATTTTCCCATACAGTTGGTTTTCTGTTCATTTTGCTCATGTTTTCTTTAGCTGTGAAGAAGTTTTTTACTTTGAGGAGATCCCATTTGTTTATTCTTTCCTTTATGTCCCTTGTTTTAGGGGACATATCAGTGAAAATATTGCTGTATGGAACATCTGATATTTTCCTGCCTATGTTCTCCTCTAGTACTTTTATGGTGTCAGAACTTACATTTAAGTCTTTTATCCACCTTGAATTTACTTTTATGTATGGTATAAGTTGATAGTCAAGTTTCATTGTTTTGCATGTAACTGTCTAGGTCTCCCAACACCATTTGTTGAAGAGGCTATTTTTACTCCCTTTTATGCTTCTGTTCCCTTTGCTGAATATTAATTGTCTATAGAGACTTGGGTTTATTTCTGGGCTCTCTATTCTGTTCCAGTGGTCCATGTGCCCATTTTTATGCCATTACCAGGCTGTTTAGATTACAGTGGCCTTGTAATACAGTTTGATGTCAGATACTGTGATCCTTCCTATTTTGTTCTATCTCAAAATTGCTGCAGCTATTCGGGGTCATTTATGGTTCCGTATAAATTTTTGAAGTATTTGTTCTATAGCTGTGAATTATGCCATTGGAACTTTAATAGGAATTGCATTGAAACTATAAATTGCTTTGGGTAGTATGGGCATTTTGATGAAGATAATTCTTACAATCCATTAACATGGTACATGCTTCCATTTGTTTGTGTCTTCCTTAATTTCTTCTTTCATTGTTGTATTGTTTTCTGAGTACAGTCTTTTACCTCTTTGGTAAAGGTTATTCCTAAGTACTTTTTTTCCTGATTTCTGTTTCTGATATTTAATTTTTGGTGTACAAAAATGCCTTTGATTTCTGAGTATTGACTTTGTATCCCACTGTTTTGCCAAATTCACTCATTAGGTTGAGTAGTTTTTGGGGGGAGTCTATAGGGTTTTCTATGTACACTATTATGTCATCTGCAAGCACTGACAGTTTTGTTTCCTCCTTTCCAATTTGGATGGCTTTTATTTCTTTTTCTCATCTGCTTGCTGTGGCCAGGACTTCCAATACTATGTTGAATAGAAGTGGTGAAAGTGAACATCCTTGTCTTCTTCCTGATCTTATTGGGAAAGCTCTAAGTTTTTGCCCATTAACTATGATGTTGGCTATAGGTTTTTCATATATGGCCTATATTATGTTGAGGTATGCTGCCTCTGGTGCTTATATTCTATAGGAAACTACCTACCTATATCCCTAAATCCAACCATACACACATACATTCATATACATAAAACATGTACAAACACAAAATACAATATATTCCATGGTGTAAGGGATTATGGAAAAAAATGAAAGGTAAGTGAAAGAGAAAGAGAGATTCACATAGAGTTGGATGATCTGGATTCCTTGATCATCCTTCATATAGGGTAACCAGGAAACACCTCATTGATAAGGTGAAATAGAGCAGTAATGTGATCAGAGGAGGAACCAGACTAGGGGGATAAATAGAGCAAAGGCCCTGAAGCAGAAACATGTACAATGAGGAAGTAGAAGAATGGAAGAAGATGAGTCCAAAAACAGTGGAGGGTCAAATCATCTATAAGGGTTTGCAACCCATTTAAAGGTCTAGATAAGAAACCAAATCAAAGCCTTTCATTACACTATATGTGTAATCACTCTCAATAATTGAACTAAAAAGAATGCAATGTTTTGTTAGGTAAATCCATTTTCTTAATGTTTCCCCTGGAACAAGAGAAAATAATCTGCATGTCTAGTTTCCATCATCCCAATATCAAAAATAATTTTATTGATTTAACATGCCACTAGAGTTTAATTTAAAAAATCATCAACTGGGCATTTGTGTTTGTGTGCTTGTTGAAGGGTGAGAAGTGAGGATGGAAAATATGAATTAAAGGTTTTTCAATAAACTCCTTCCAATATTGTGGCCTTTTGATTTTTATATTTTTAATAAATTAATCTGTAAATCATTAGAAATGTATTTTAAAGTTAGTAGAGTTCCTGAGTGAAACATTTCAGAAAAAATATATTAAATATTGTATTATTAAATTTTCTATATTAAAACCAAATTATTTTGATAAACTGGTGATGTTCATATTTTCCTTTTTTTTTAATATAAACTGCTAAAAATTATCATATCTATGGAAAAATTAGTTTTTTTCTTGAATCAATTTAAAAACCATATTTAGTTTAATTGTAAATTATTTCCACTCAGTATCTAAGAAACTTCCAAATCTTACCTATCACTTAAATACACATAATGCATATAATTCACTTTTTAAAATATAATCATACACTTTTTTAAGTAATTTGGCTATTTTCCAAACTAATTGTAAATAAATAATTGGTCTAATCTCTGCATGAATTAGCAATAGTTGGTAGTACAAATTTCATATGTCATTCTGAGAATGTTATATCACTTCTGTATTTTAGAATGAGGAGCCAGTGTTTTCTAGAGATGGCAGCAAATTCTTTATGACAGTTCCTGTTAAACAAGGGGGCCGTGGAGAATTCCACCACATAGCTATGTTCCTTGTCCAGGTAAGTGCTTCTTTTTCTATGATTTGGTTTTATTGGCGTGTTCATAAAGGCCTGATTCTTGTGACACTCTAAACCTACAGTTAATGCCTGGAAGTCCAGCCATATACCCAACTTGAGGACACTTCAGAAAAAAGAATCCTCATCTGTACCTTAATTCAGGCTTTTTCTCTCTGTCTTCCCTTCAAAAATACAGCCCCAACATTCAACAAAACTTAGTGAGCTACATATGTATGCTGTGAATTGAAGACCTTGGGATATAGAATTTAATAAAAGTACCCAAACCCTATTCAAGGCCAGAGAAAAATCTAAATTAGATTTCTGTTGTTGTTGTTCATCAACAAATACATATTACCTATTTTGTATAAGTAATATTTTCAAGGTTTTGTAAATTTGTCACTTATTTGAATAAGTATAAATGTCCATCAAAAATTGAATAGTTGAATAAAGTATGGTACAACCACATATGGAAATACAATGCAGATTTATTGGCTTTCTGATAAAAGAGAAGAAAATATTATTTTTCTCTAAACTCCAATGGAATATAGTTTATACAATTTAATTATTTAAAAAATCAGTGAATTAACAAGTGGTAGTTTAAATATGACAAGGTTAACAAGCCCATTTAAATCAAATTGCCAGTTACAAAAATTTATGAGAAACGAAGTTTCTTTTAAAGTCCAAATAAGTTAACATCATAGTCTCATAGTTAAAAGACAATTTATAAAGATAAAGCATTGTAAATAAATTGGGAATCTTCTATGAGAATTGTACAAACAAACTAGCCAAGAATCAATTTCATATAAAATATAGAGTAAATATCAATGTTACAAAAGGTATCTAAGCAAACTAGATTCTTTTATGTTAGAACCTTCAAATCTTGTGCATATCTCAACCTTTTATCATGATCAATATATATATTATATTGTGCAGCTCAGTGCCTAGAATTCTCAAAAACTTGTGTCAATAACTTAATATTTAAAATGTTTCCAAAGTTTGGACCATTAAAATAATTGTCATGTTTTAACTTTTATTTTAATTAAACCTAAAGCAAATAATTTGGAACATATAATCTCCATAGTAGAAATGTAGATTAATTTTCATAGTATATCATTAAATTTGGAAAACAGGTTGAAGACTAATTTTTAATATGATCTTATTTATGTTATAAATAAATGTATGCATTTATATAAGAATAACATTTTGGTGATTCAATATTCAACTATTAAATAATTATGTCAGGCTGATGGGATTAAGGAAACTTTTTCTTTTATGTGAACTGGTGAAAGCTTCAGTAGCAAATAGCTTTACCTGATTCACTTTCGCTAACTAATAATATTTTTTTGTCATTATAAATACCAGACAGGTATTTGGCCTAAAAAATAAATACCACTTTCCAAGCCTTATAATTGACTATGACATCTTATTGAACCTTTAAATCCTGGTATTTTATGTTCAAGAAACTTTTTAAAAGCCCAAGTGGTCAAAATTGCATAGAAATTGTGAATATTTTAAGATATAGCAAAGGATGCAGAAAGTGCATAATTCATCTCTATACTATATACAATTCCAAGGTATACAACCTATTCAACAACTTACTAAGAGATATAGTGTCTTAGAAAGTATGGGATTGAGGGATGCTGCTCATGATATTGGCATGTAGAAATTGAGATATTTATGCCCCTAACAGAAGCTTCTTTATAAGTCTTGGGAATAAATAACTTCTGTTCCTCAACCTAACCATCCTGACATGGGTCTAACTCATTATTTCTGAAATGTTCAGAACAACTTAATAACGCAGATGTGTTTACATTGTTCTTCTTCCATAAGAAGATTATAGCAAAGCTTTAATTAAAATAAAAAACATTTTGACATACTCTGGTTACAGTTCAGAGAATACATGCTTTGTATCAATGAGAAATAAACATGACTACATAATCATTTATGAATATTTTGGCAATATGACTAAAATTAACTTACTTTGTTAATGAATTGGAGGTTAGTGCTTAGGTAAACACCGTTTATAACTATGTTTATATACACATGCATGCATGCACACAAAATTAGTAAGTAGTTTGAATCCCATTGCCTCAATTTTTAATAGTTTACAAAAAACTCTTTTGGCCCTGGCTGGTGTAGCTCAGTGGATTGAGCGTGGGTCTGTGAACCAAGAGGTTGCGGTTCGATTCCCAGTCAGGGCACATGCCTGGGTTGCAGGCCAGTTCCCAGAAGGGGGTGCATGAGAGGCAACCACACATTGATATTTCTCTCCCTCTCTCCTTCCCTTCCCCTCTAAAGATAAATAAATAAAATCTTAAAAAAAAAAGTCTTTTACGAATTGTATATGATTACTATGTTGACATATATAAGTGAAAAATTTGTAAAATTCTGAAAATAAACTGAAAAAAGGAGTAAAATCAAACACAATCTTACACTCCGCACTCTCACACTGTCAGTTGGTTTATATATTTCTAATATCTTTTTACATTAAATTATATATTATTTTCTCTTAAAGATTATAGTCAAAGAACATATCTAGGATTGCATCATTAAAAATAATTAATGAGCATTTTCTCACATCATTTACTTGTTTGTAATTTTTATTTTTAATATTATTCTTAAATGTGATTTTCATAGTTGTTCAACATTTCATCACTGTATTTAAATGAAACCACTTTAATCATCATTAAAGTCATTTCTAATATTTAACATATAATTTATTCAGACATAAACATTTTTACACATAAATACTTATTTCTATTTATAAGAATTCCCACAAAAATATATCTATAGATGTCAAAGGATACCCAGACAAAGCATATGTGTACACAGAAATTTGCTTAAGTTTAGATACAGAGTGCCAAATTAGCTCTTCAAAAACAGTATACTAACTTTCAGTCTAAAAAGTAAAGCATACCAATGTTGATGACTTTTATCCTCTCTTTCTTCCCTTGATATGCTAAGGGATTCCATCTAAAATTGATGTGCTCAGAAACTGAGAAATGACAGGAATAGAACTTGGCAGCTGGGAGTCAGGAAGACCCCCAGATGCTTCAGCTATAAGTACTTCATGCTTAGCTTTGAGAGCTTCTCAGTTTCAGCCTATTTTTGTTGTAGACAATGATGGTTTACATTAGAAATATTTTAGTGTTTTTTTTCTGTTACATGAGTGATTCTTATTCAACTAACTTCAATAAAATAAAAATAGAAGGAATGTATATATTCTCCAGTATTCTTATACTGTAATTGTGATTTTATGCAAACTAAAGCACTTCATCTTTTATTTTAAATTTAAATTTTAAACTAAAGCCTATTTTCCCCTAATACTAAATAGTTTTGAAAAGTAATTTTTAGAATATTAATATTTAGTTGACTTATTTAATGATTATTACTCCATGTTTCATCAGTAGCAATTTGTTGAAATTATAGATGTCACTATGCATCAAGTTTATTTATATTATGAATCATTTATTTAATTTTGATTAAGACAACTAGAATTTCTAGTTTTAAAAGTTAATATTCCTAAATATGTATATAGTTATGAATATTTCTAGATTACTTTCAATTAAATATGTGTAAGCAGAATTTGTGAGCATTTTCTCTACTTTTATATATTTCATAAAGATGATAGTAATAAAAATAAAAATGGCTCTTCCAAAAATCTATGTAGCTAATTTAGTTACTATTTCAAGTAATATACGCAGTGTTAATATCAATTTATGTCATTCCTGAATCAAACAATAATGCAAAACTTCTTTTACCTCAGACCATTAAACTTTTGATCACTTCAAGTGTTATTCCCTTCTGTTTGTTCCAAAGCATTCTTCCTGTAGATGCCTAACTTCTCTCTGAAATTGTTACATCCTACATCATTCAGTGCAGCCCACAGTTAGGAGAAAGGTTATTTTCTCAAAGACATGGCCACTTTTTTTCTAAAATATGGGTTAAGAAGCATTGTTTCAATCTTGTTAAGTGGTTCAGATTCACAAGCATATACAACTGCCCTGTCATCTTCTAAAATTGTGTTAAATGAAAAATTATGTATGTTGGTGAATCCATTTTCTATATGTGGCAGCACCAAAATTTGCTCATAAGTGAGTATTTTACTTGAAATAATTTTGAATGCCATTATTTATTACAAATACTGCAGAAAATAACATGCCTTTGTCCATAATTTTACCACATAATCAACCCAATACAATTTTTTATTAAATTTCACTACTGTATCTAATTAGAACATTGTCTGAAAACAATTAGTTCACCTCAACTGGTGAATGCACAGTAAATTAAAGCATGCTATTTTTAAGCACTACAATATTTCCCTTATCTAGGAGCTCTAAAAGTTAAATAGAATATAATGTAAAAAAATGAATGAACTGTGGAAACAGGTAAAAATCACATGCATTGTTAAAATTTTACTGATAACAATATATAGAAATATGAAATCAATTTTTAATTTTAGCAAAATATAATCTGTACCAATTGAAAGAGAGAAGTCTGATGTCTAATGTTCTAAATAAAAATACTCTCTTTGTGTATCCTAGATTTTTAGCCATCCATCGAGAATAAATGAAATCACTCGTTTTATTGCTGTTTAGTCTAAAACTAGAAGTCAAATGAGTTCAATTTAAAGTTTATTGCCCTCTTGCCCCTGGTCAAAAGTCCACTGTGGTTTCATGTCATAATCAGTGTTTCTATCCAAACAAAGCAATATAATAAAAATCATGGTAGTACAGAAAGACTATTACTTTGTAGTGAAAATGATTATTTTTCCCTGCTTTGTTAAATTTCCTTGCCTGTGTTTGTGTATCTGCTGAAGGTTGATGGAAAACAAATTGAAGTATTGATAGCCTCTCATAAAGATACTCAAGTCTCTTGATATTCATTTGGAATTTACCAGTTGTCTACCATGTTTTGACTGGTACTGGGATTATGTACCTAGAATCAAGATGGAACTTAATATGCTCACTGCTATGACATAATCCTTTGTATATTAATGGAAAATAGCTTGATTCTCATAACTGTAATTGTGTAACTATAAAAGGCAGTCTATGCTTTTATATGTGAAATGTTCAAAGTTATCCCCCATTCCAGATGTGCCCTGTTCTGGTAGAGAGAACATGAGCAGGAAACTTACGAATGTTTGAAGTAAAATTCAAAGGTTGTTAAATTCAAAGTAAAATTCAAATTCAATGGCTTTCAGCAAGAGTTCTTTGGGTTCCACACATAGAAGCATCATTTTCATCATATATGCATCATTGAAGTGAACAATGTGCAGATTTTTTTTCTTGCAAACATTTTGTTCAGATATTTTTCAATGTGTTGGATTTTTGCTTATGATCACTTTTAATGTGGCCACTCCTCTTTATTTAAAACGTACATACACACATACACACAATTTCCTGAATAACAGAAAATATAAACAACCAAGAAATCTGTGAGCCAAAAGCATTCCCAGATATGTATAAGTATCAAGCAAAGTATACTTTTTAATGCTTTGAGATATTTTTCATCTTGAAATTTGGGCACATAATATGTATTAAAACCTTAAATCTTAGTATCTACTGCCATTGGCTCTTTCAAAGTAGCATCTGTAAATGACTTTTGAACTCCATGACCCTTTGGGAAGTGCTTGCTTCATGTCTCAGAAATTATGTTTCAACTTTGCATTTATTTTATTAAGCAAATACTTGTAAAATGCTATAATTCATCAGAAAGTATATAAAAATTAAAGAAGTAATATACCATTTGTTGACCTTGGGCAGCAACATGTTTAGAGTAAGGAATAGAAAATTTAGAGAGATGTCAAAATAAACCTGTGTACTAAGACAGGGAAATTGTTGAAGAAAAATTCTAATACTACATATACATAGTAGAAAATAGAATGTCCTTTTAGTTTCTGCTTCCAGTAGCATAGGAAAGTAGACAATTTACTTTGTCTACTTTCCTATGCTAGACTCTCACATCAAAAACGCTAGACTCTAAATATGTCAAAATTGCATTTTAAGTGTTACTCAGCTAATAGATTACATTCTCTGAAGACAATGAATATTAAAGGAAGGATAGGAAAGGTGCAATCATAGAATTTTATGCACTAGAAAGCAAAGATAAAATAAAAAATGTGTGGTAAAATAGCTAACTGTTTCTTTGCAAAAATAATTAAACCTAATATTTATCAATGTTAATTTAAAAAGTGGACAGCCCCCAAAATGTAAATAATGGAAAGAGGACATATAATTTCAAATTTAAAAATACATTTTAAAACACTATGAATATCTCATGTCAATAAATTTTAAAACTTGAGAGATAGATAAAGTCTAGAAAAAAATGCCTAATGTGTTTTTAGAAACAGATCATACGAGTTGTCCTATACTGTAAGGGAAATGAAATCAGTGTTTCAACATTTCTTCACATCAGGCACAGATGGATTTTAAATGTGGGTTCTGCCAAATATCCAAGAATACATGCAATTTTGTAGAAACTAATTCAGAAAAGAGAAGAAAATGTTTCAATTCATTTTATAACACATGTATTATCTTGTAACCTAACCACATAAAGACTGTATGAGAACTGTCAATTCCAGGTCAGCTAAAAACTCCTAAACCAAATATTGTCAAACTAATTTTTCAATGGTTTAAAAATGTACTAAGTTACTTTTCAACACAAAAATTCCAAATTTGTTTCACATTAAGTACCTGTGCTATAGTTTACTACATTTGCATCTACACGCAAAAATTATAGTCATTCAAATAGATGCGGAAACAAGGTTCAAGAAATTCATCAAAATTGATATTCAAAAAGCTTAGAAATTTAAGAATAAAAGCTGACACCTTTAAGCTGAGAAAGTCACTCACCAAAAGCTTAGCTAATATAGCACAATCTATAGGGAGCATTAGTAGCATACATTTTAAAAATCAGCATTGAAACAAACAATCAAAATAAGGTATGTTGAATGTGCACAAAACCATTAAAAATCTGATAGTTTTTAAAAAAATTACCACCTAAGAACAAGAGAAAATAAACTTGAACAAGGAGAGTCTTCTTTTAGAATATTCTTGCAAAGGGAAATGTGGAAACTAATGACAGAAATTAAGGACTCTACCAAGAAAAACATTAAGTATCAGAATACACAAATTCACTCCTATGGTGTCATCTTAGGGTACACTTTGGAGTACTATTTTTTAGAGTACTAGTACTACTACTAGTACTAGCAATATGCTTAGTGACACTGCTCCTTAGAGTACTGGTGGTAATAGAACTCTAGTGAGCCACCTAATCATGCACCATCCCCATGAATATATATCCTGAAAAATCCAAGATATTGATAAATATCAAAATATGGCAGTCAATAGACATGCAAACTTACTATATGAGGAAAACAGAATGTAGAATAAAAATACTCAGTACATAAACATATTTCTCTCTCTTCAAAAAACTATGAAGCAGAGGAATAAGGTAAAATAATATTCCAAAAAGAAATAAATGTGGTTAAATATGCATTTGTAGATATAAAATTATCAAATGGGACATTTAAAGCTTAAGAATAATAGCTTTACATTGTAGAAATAGAAGTTGTAAACCAAAAAGTAACGAAGTTCAGGAATAAATTTGAAAAATATAATAACAAAAATAAATTAAGTGAAAGGTGACCTAGGACAAACAGACATTGCTTAAAATATGCTAATGGCTATCAAGAAAAGAAATTATAATAGCCAATAGAATGAAGTTAACTAAAGAAGTAGGAGGTTAAGAGTTATATAGGGAAGATAGGAAAAAAAAGATATACCTGATATTTTATTGGAATTCTTAAGGAAGATAAATAAAACAGTGGTAGAGAGGCAGCATTTGAAGCCCTAATGCAACGTCCAGTCCAGATAGTGGAGTAGGTGAATGTAGTGCTCACCTCCTCACACAGCCTCATCATAATTCCAACTATAGAACAACTGTCATTCAGAAACACCTAAAATCTAGCTGAACAAGCATCCTTCAATTAAGGATATAATGAAGATGCCACATGGAGAGACTGGTTGGAAGGATGGAGATGTGGAATGTTTTGGACCTATACCTGCATTTAGCTGTTAAAAATTGCGAGGGTTATATCAGCTGCAGGGTAGACCCTGAGGAACGAGGTGTCCCAGCCCCATACCAAAACCTTAATGGTGCTAGGAAGAGAAGTCCCCAAAATGTCTGGCTCTGAAAAGTAGTTGGGTTATGGCTTGAGTGAAAAGGAGGACTGCTGGAGTCCCAGAAGTTCCTCTTAAAGGGACTACGCATGAATTTACTCTGATTCACTTGGTCTGAGCTCCAGTACTGGGGCAGCAGCTGGAATGGCACCAAGGACATATGGAGAGAAAACGAATTGTCTGGCATCAGAGCAAGGGTTATAGAAGCAGCTTTACCTAGAGAAAAATGCTGATAAAAGTCACTGTTCCTTTGCTGAGACCACCCCACACACATACTCACGCACTGTATCTGAGTCTCCATCAACCTGCCTAACAAAGTTTGCCCCACCCTAGTGATCCCCCAAGACCCCATACCATCCACTTTTGGACCCACTCAAGCCATTTCCAGTGGCTTTTCCATATACATGGCCTGTTTTGGTTCATGCTGCAGTCTTTTCTAAAATCTTTCAAACAAGCAATGCCTGGCCTTGGTATGCCTAATACCTCTTGTTAAATGGCCCAGGCCTGGCACTAGTGGCATCTGGCCTGGCTTTGCAGCTTGGTCTTTCTCAAGCACACCCATCCCAGCACAAGTAGCAGCCCTTTGTAGATTATGTCTGCCTGATCGTGTCCTGTACTTCCTGGGAGACCCCAGAGCCAGCACACGCAGGGGACAGCTTCAGCATATTCTGAATCAGAAGCCACTACTTCCATGAGCAACACACTCAAGAGGTGAACTTAGCAGGCACCAGAGCCCTGATGAAGTGAATCCTGCTTTGTGGGGTCAGCCACTGCAAAGCAGAACCTCCATAGTGGTCTCTTCCAGTTCTAAGAGACAATAGGACAGGGGGTAAATCCCTCCCATTGATGTGCCAACAACAAATAGAGCTCGACTACAACAGGAAGGTGCACACATAGAGAGTGCCTATATAGAGAGTGTGCCTGAAGCACCAAGCTCAGATGAATAGGAAGGCTGTGCCATTGGACCCCACGGGACACCCATAACATAAGGCCACTCTACCAAGACTGGAAGACATAGCAGCTCCACCTAATACATAGAAACAAACACAGTGTGGCAGCCAAAATTCCGAGACAGAGAAACATGACCCAAATGAAAGAGCATAACAATCCAGAAAAAGAACTAAACAAAATGGAAACAAGAAATCTACCAGATTTGGAGTTCAAAACATTGGTTATAAGGATGGCCAATGAACTTAGGAAAGGAGTAGATGAACTTAGGAGGAAGTTCAACAAAGAGATAGAAAACTGAAAAGAAGAACAGGTAGAAATAAAAAATACAATAGCTGCAGTGAAATATATTTTACAGGAAATCAACAGTACAATAGATGAAGCAGAGAATCAAATTAGTGGTTTGTAAAGTAAGGAAACAAAAAATACCCAATCAGTACAGCAAAGAGAAAAAAAATAAAAAAATATAAATATGGTTTAAGGAGCCTCTGGGACAAGTTTAAGAGAACCAACATAGAGGTGCCAGAAAGAAAAGAAAGGGAGCAAGGAATTGAAAACCTATTGAAAAATATATATATATTTACAGAAAAGTTTCTTAACCTGGTGAAGGAAATACGCATACATTAGGAAGCACAGGATTTCAAATCAAGATAAATCCAAAGAGTACCACACCAAGGCACATCATAATTAAAATGCCAAAGGTTAGAGACAAAGAGAGAATCTTAAAAGCAGCTAGTTCCATATAAGGAAGCTCCCATTAGACTGTCAGCTGATTCCCCAACAGAAACTTTGCAGGCCAGAAGGGACCAGCATGAAATATTTAAAGTGATAAAGTGAGGATCTACAACCAAGATCATTCTAGCCAGTAAAATTATCATTTAGAATCAAAGGACAGATAAAGAGTTTCACAGATAAGAGAAAGCTAAAGGAGTCCATCATCACTAAACCAGTATTACAAAAAATGTTACAGAGTCTCCTTTAAGAAGAAGAAGAAAAATAGAAAATAAGAATAATAAAATGGCAATAAATACATAGTCTATCCACAATTACTTGAAATGCAAATAGATTAAATAATTTAATCAAGAAATACACTGTGGCTGAATGAATGAAAGAAAAAAAACCCTTACATATGCTGCCTATAACAGACTAAATTTGAATCAAAAGGTACACACAGTGAGGGTAAAGGGATAAAAAAGATACTTTATAGTAATGGAAGTAATAAAATAAGCTGGAATAGCAATACTTATACCAGACAAAAATGGACTTTAAACCAGAGGCTATATAATAAGAAACAACAAGAGACCCAGAAACTTCACTTTTGGGTTTTTATTTATCTGAAGAAAACTAAAACACTAAGTTAAAAAGTCATATGAATCCTTGTGTTTATTGCAGCATTATTTGCAATAACCAAGGTAAAGAAGTAACCTAAGTGTCCCTCAATAGATAAATAGATAAAGAAATGGTACATATATAAAATGGAATATGGTTCAGCCAGTATGAAATCTTGCCATCTGCAACATGAATGGGCCTAATGGATACTGTGCTGAATGAAATAAGTCAGACAGAGAAATACAAGTGCCATATAATTCACTTACATGTGGAATATAAACAACAAAATAAATCAATTAATAGAACTGAAGAGACTCATAGATACAGAGAACATTTTGATGGTTGCCATATGAGAAGTAGATTGGGAGGACGGCTGAAAAAGGTGAAGGGATTAAGAAATACAAATTGGTATTTACAGAATAGTCATGGAGATATAAAGTACAATGTAAGAAATATAATCAATAATATTACAATAACTATGTATGGTGTCAGATGGGCACTAGGTTTATTGGAGGATCACTTTATAAGTTATATAAATGTCTAAGGACTATGCTGTACTTATATATGTGAAACTATTATAATATAGTATGTCAACTATAATATAAAATGAAAAATTATTTTTAAAAAGCTATTATTTTATATAGCTTTAATAATAATAGTTATTATTTTAGCCTAATAATTATTATTATTAGGTGGAGCTGCTATTTATAATAATTATTATAATTATTTTTAATAATTATAAAAAATATTTTTATATATAAACCAACAATGGCAAACCAGAAAAGAAAAATATTCAAGAAATGAAAGCTAACTTTAGGGGGTATTAAGAGCATTATTAAAGCTATTAACATGAAAATAAAAAGTAAAACTAAAATAAAAACCTAATAGAACATTTAACAATATTTTAAAAAAATTATTAAAAGACTGCCTGTAAAAACAATTTATTAAACATAATATCCATAATAGAAAAATATCTTAATTTTTAAAAAAGTATCAGTTATAACAATACATTTAAATTGGCTTATATATTCAAAAAATTAAAAAAATATTTTTAGGTTGCCTCAGGAAACTATAAAATTCAATCATTCATGCAAAATACACATTTAAACAAAATAAGAGAGAAAGGCTAAAATCTTGATGCCAGACAAGAGAGCATCCATTCATCAAAATAACAAGAAGACCAAAAGAAGAAACTTTATAGTGCCCAGGGGCACAAGTTACAAGGAAGATATAATATCTATACCACAAACAGCACAGTAACTACCTTTATAAAGCATATATGCACAGAAACTACTTTGTACATGAGACCTTATTTTTCCATTCTTAGTCCAAAGTGAGTTACCTGGACAAAATTAAGTAAAGCTATAGATATAGCATCACTTAATATAAATGCACACATATATATGTCTAAAAACATCTAAATAAGAGGAAATATATGACCTTTTTAAGTGTATATGGAACATTGACAAAAAGTTGAACATACAGTAGATCACTGAAAGAGCTCAAGTTCTACCAATTAGAAATTATATGAAAGTATGCTATAATCACAATGTAACAAGTCTAGAAATCAATAATAGATTTCTTTAATGAGCTTCTAACTGGAAATTTTTGAAAAATAAAACCAATTAAACAAATCTTTGTAGAATTTAAATTAAAAAATGCAAGCTTTATAAAATAGTGATATACTTCTGGCCAAGATGGAGGCATAGGTAGATATATTTTAGGGCCTCACACAACCAAAAAAAGGGCAACAACAAATTTAAAAGCACAAAATGTTAGAACTGCCAGAAAATCGAACTGTGTGGAAGTCTGACAACCAAGGAGTTAAAGAAGAAACATTCATCTTGACTGGTAGGATGGTGGGAGATGGGAAGCCAGGACAGAGAGGACTCAAGGCAAGGCAAGGCTGGCAGACTGGGTGAGGTGGCAGCTGGTGTAGTGGGCTGACCCACATTTCCATGCAGATAAACTGGGAGAAGCAACTGGGGAGCAAGCCAAACTGTGCAACTCAGGGTTCCAGTGGGAGGAAATAAAGCCTCAAAACCTCTGAATGGAAATACCTGTGGGAGAAATTCCCAGCCTCATAGGTGAGTTCATTGAAGAGACACACAGCATCCTAGAAAATGCACAAACCCACTCACCTGGGAATCAGCACCAGAAGGGCCAAATTAGCTTATGGATAGTGGGGAGAAGTGACTGAAAGCCAATGGAGAGCTGAGCAAGTGGTTCTATTCTCTCTGAGAATGCTCCCCCATATATAGCACCACAACCCAATGAGGTGGTTTGCCCCACCCTGGTGAATACATAAAAGGTCCCACCCCTTACTACTTAATAGGTATAACTTGACAAAAAAATATGGCCCAAATGAAAGAACAGATCTAAGCTCCAGAAAAAAAAAAAAATAATATATATATATATATATATATATATATATATATCTAAGCAATGAAGAAATAGCCAACCTATCAGATGCTGAGTTCACAATACTGATAATCAGGATGCTCACAGAAATGGTTGAGTATGGTTGGAAAACAGCAAAAAGTGAAGGCTATGCAAAGTGAAATAAAGGAAAATGTACAGGGAACCAACAGTGAAGAGAAGGAAACCAGGACTCAAATCAACAATTTGGAGCAGAAGGAAGAAATAAACATTCAACAAGAACACAATGAAGAAACAAGAATTCAAAAAAATGAGGAGAGGCTTAGGAAGATCTGGGATAACTTTAAACATTCCAACATCCGAATCATAGGGTTGCTAGAAAGAGAATAGGAAGAGCAAGAAATCGAAAACTTATTTGAAAACATAATGAAGAAGAACCTCCCTAATCTGGCAAAGGAAATAGACTTCCAGGAAGTCCAGGGAACCTAGAAAGTCCCAAAGAAGTTGGACCCAAGGAAGCATACATCAAAGCACATCATCATTACATTAGCCAAGATTAAAGTTAAAGAGAGAATCTTAAAAGCAACAAGAAGAAATGAGAGAGTTACTTACAAAGGAGTGCACATAAGACTAGAAGCTGATTTCTCAAAAGAATCCTTACAGGCAAGAAGCAGCTGGAAAAAAGTATTTGAAGTCGTTAAAGACAATGAGTTCCTCCTTGAGTCCAATTTCTTGGGACTCTCTGAGCTTCCTGGACTTTCTGGAAGTCTGCTTCCTTCACCAGATTTGGGAAGTTTTCCCTCATTATTTTTTTCAAATAAGTTTTCAATTTCTTGCTCTTCCTATTCTCCTTCTGGCACTGCTATGATTTGGATGTTGAAACGTTTAAAGTTGTCTCAAAGGTTCCTAAGCCTCTCCTCATTTTTTTTTTGAAATCTTGTTTCTTCCTTGTGTTCTGGTTGAATGTTTATTTCTTCCTTCTGCTCCAAATCATTGAATTGAGTCCTGGTTCCCTTCCCTTCACTGTTGGTTCCCTGTATAGTTTTCTTTATTTCACTGTGCACAGCCTTCACTTCTTCCTCTATTTTTACATCCTTCCTCAATCACTTCTGTGAGTGTCCTGATTACCAGTGTTTTGAACTCAGCATCTGATAGGTTGGTTATTTCCTCATCACTTATTTGTTTTTCTGGAGCTTAGATCTGTTCTTTCATTTGGGCCGTATTTGACCCATGGACATGAACTAAGGGGGCTCAATGCTGGTGTGAGGGTGGCATAGAGTGGAGGGGCATAAAGGAGAGAAAAAAATGGGACAACTGTAATGGTATAATTAATATAATACACTTAAAAAAACCTCAGACATATCCAGGAACTCCCTGGAAAACTTGAGGCCCAGAGAGCTTCATCAGTACATTCTACACAACATTTATGAACTTAATAATTCTAATGGTGTAAAAAATAAAAAAATGGCCAATGGGAAATTAAACAAAGTACATTTCAGTAGGTCATAAGAGAGTATTTTCCAGAAGCCTGTGTCAATTCATTTGAAAATTGAGATGAAGTGAACAATTTCATGAGAAAATACACAACCAAAATTATCCCCATAAGAGATAGAGAGCTTAAACTAACTAATGACAGAAAAAAAAGAATGATATTACAAAGAACTTCACCAAAAAGGAGCAATAGGCCTACATGCTTTAATGGGTGAAACCAGACTTTGAAAGGCAATGCCAACACAATTTAAATTGTCCTACAGCATGATTTTTTTTTTCATAGTTGCCTTAAAGTCTTTTACAAAATGTAATTCCAATTACTGTTTTTAAAAAACTTTTTGGAAAAAATACATCATAACCAAAGTAAACATAAAATGATAAACAGACAGCTTTTAGCTTGTATCTCACATAAAAGAATAGAGAGACATGAAGAGCTGTTAAAAATTAAAGAAGTGGAAGGAGCCAGGCAAGGAACATGAATAGAGGACTCATGGGCATGGACAATGAGGGAGGATGACTGTGGGAGTGGGGCATGGGGCAGGGGAGAGCAATAGGGAAAAAAAACAGAACAACTGTAACTGAACAACAACTAAATTTTTTTTAATTAAAAATACCAAAACACTAAAAAATCTGATAGCATAGATAAATGTTAAGAGTTAGACAACATGTGAATGGAATGTTACATATATGTTATATATATGTGTGTGTGTATATATAAAGATGCTCAAAATTTTTAATGAAATTATACCAACACACACTTCAAGTTGAGTATCACTGGAAGCCAACTGTGAAATGAAGATTGCAGAGCAATTTTACAGAGAAGATCAGTAACTTTAGAAAAGAGGAGAAAAAAGCCCTGGCTGGTGTAGCTCAGTGGATTGAGCGCGGGCCTGCGAACCAAAGTATCGGGGTTCGATTCCCAGTCAGGGCACATGCCGAGGTTGCAAGACAGTTCCCAGCAGGGGACACATGAGAGGCAACCATACATTGATATTTCTCTCCCTTTCTCCCTCCCTTCCTCTCTAAAGATAAATAAATAAAATCTTTAAAAAAAAAAAGAAAGAAAGAAAAGAGGAGAAAGAAGCAAAATTGGGTGCAAGAATTGGAGCTGCAGTGTCATCTGAATGAAGGCCTCAGTTGACCATGCAGAGAGTTCTCGACTGTCATGGCCCTTCAGAGAGGTCCCAAATTAGGGCAAGAAGGTTGGGCTTCTGTGCTCCAATATTGATCAGGCTGTCTTGGAATTGGAGCTGCCCTTCAAAAGAGAATGAACTTGGATGAGGCCATTTTAGTCAATTAGTTTAGGCAATTCCCAAAGAGGACTGTCAGCAGAGGCCCTTCTTCCAGAAGCACTGCTGGTCACTAAGGAAGTAGGTCCTTCCTTGAAGAAGAGAGTTCTCGTTGGCATAGTATCTACCACAGCACCGTTTATGACCTATCACATTGGTAACAACTCAAACCCTAAAGAACATATTCTGTAACATGTCCATAGGAAAACAGGTATGGCATATATTGCTGGTAGATGTGAAAAATACTTCCCTTATGGAAGAATATGATGTCTATATGGAAAAAGTCCAGCCATTATTAATATAATGAGAACAGTTTGCAGGACATTGAGGTAACCTGGCAGTCAACGAGAGTAGACTGGAATGCATGGGTGTGAACAATGATGATGTCAATGTACTAGTCAGCGGGGGCAGTGAACATCATTGAGTGAACACATGAACTGTGTGGCTGTAGCATTCAAAATGACTGAGTGAGCAGAGCAACAGATCTGCAACAGATTTTGTGTTCATCTTGAACATTCTTCTGTGAAAATTATTTGGATGATTCAGAAGGCCACAGCTATAGGCAAGTGGTGATTGGCAGCTTTATCATGACAATGTACCACTCACGTATCATGTTTTGGGCAGTTTTTTGGCAAAACATCAAATCACCCAGGTGACTCGGCCCTCTTACACCCTAGATTTGGTGCCCTGTGACTTCAGGCTTCTTCCAAAACTAAAATCACCTTTGAAAGGGAAGAGATTTCAGACCATCAGTGAGATTCAGAAAAATATGACTGGGTAGCTGATGGCAGTTAGTAGAACTGTATGAGGTCTCAAGGTCCATACTTTAAAGGGAACTGAGGTATCATTGTCTTATGTACAATATTTCTTGTATCTTCTTCATTAACTGTCTCTATTTTTCATATTACATGGCTAGATACCAACTAGACAGACCTCATATATCCTGAAGATATTTCCCTATATGTTAAGCAATAAACAAACATATATACTGGGTTAATCACTGCAGCATTATTGAGATGTGCCTCACTGAAGGCTAGTTGAATTAATTATGGTGTACTTACACAATGAAGAACAGCATAATAATAAAAAGAGAAAAAATCTTTAAGGAATATATAGCATGCCCTGCATTCTCTCTAATGTATATATGTGTAATTAGGTTTACACTTATATTTATAGTGATAAAATGTTAATTTTTAGTTTTAGAGTTTCCCTGGTTAAAAAGAAAGATAAAAAAATGTTTATATGTGTGGGAAAAAATGTGAACCAAGCTCCCTCAATACCAAAATTTAAATCACACTGATATGAATTTTAATTAAAGATATTACTAGAACCTGAACACACATAATGTATACATACAGAAAGAGAAAGCATGAAAATCTATTGTCTATCTACCTATCTTTTATCTATCACCATCTATATATTTTAGCCTCTGAAAATGCTCAGAATTAATAATGTTTTAAGCAATGAACATACCTAACCCCAAATTTTGATAACTAAATTCCATAATCCAATAGAAGAAAACTCCTTGGATAAATGACTGATTACAGATATGGTACATAGGAAGTAAAATGTTCTTACAACATCTTATTGTGCAGAAAAAAAGACATGCTCCAAGACTAACATAATCATTTTCAAAGAACAGAGGGATTGAATTGAAAGAATTTTCACTAAGCAATTTTTCAAAATTTCATTATTCTAAAGAATAAGAACAGCAGTGGAAAATAATATTTAAAATGTTTAAGTCTGTAATAATATAAGAAGAAGGGAAAGACAGTTAACATATGTCAGGGAAAAAATAGGGGGTGTTCTTTTTATTGAAGAATGCTACTTAATAAATATAGAAGCAGTATTAGAATCCAAAAATCACTTTTTGAAATAATAATTATTCATGAAAAGGTCATAAATGAATGACCCATAGCTACTGAATGAAAAGTTTATGGAGGACAAGCTGTTTACATCATTTGCAATTATTATTCTGCTTTCAATTACAAAGCAAAGTGTACTTTCACAAGGAATGTATCTCACAGTTATATAAATAATATTGTCATGAGTGTGAAGGTATGTAATTGTGTTTGTCCTTACATGAAGCAGTGGTATCCAATCACTTGCTTAAAAAGTATAATAGTGTGGGAAATGTAGAAGCTAAAGAACTTATGACACATGGATGTGAACTAAAGGGGGGGAATGTGGGTGGGAGGGGGTGTGCAGGGTGGAGGGGAATGATGGGGGAGAAATGGGACAACTGTAATAGCATAATCAATAAAATATATTTTAAAAAAGTTTGGCCTAAATTAAATAATTAGAAAAAAATCACATAAATCCCAAATGCTAAATGTTCTATAATATCAATTTTCAACTTTTTTCATCTCATGGCACACATAAGATAATTACCAAAAGTCTTCAGTACACCAAAAATATTTTTTTTTTGCTGATCTGACAAAAATAGGTATAACTTTTTTCAGGGCTATTGAAGTGATTTATTCATTAGTACATACTTTTTCTTTTCCCAATTGACATCCCTATTATATTTATTTTCCTTCAGTGTATATCCTCAACATTTTTCCTAAATCTTTACTAATAATATAAATTTTAAAAAATATGTTTTATTGATGATGCTATTACAATTGCCCTGGATTTTCTCCTTCTGCTTTCCTCCATCTAGTGCCCCCTACTCCCTCAGGCAATCCCCCCCCATCATTGTTCATGTCTGTGGGTCATGCGTATAATTTCTTTGGCTAACCCATTTACCTCTACTGTACTTTATATCCCTATGGCTAAAAAATAAGTAAAATTTTGATTCATTCACATCAGATGGCTATTGTAGTGCTAGTTGTTGTCATTTTTTTTAATTTGACCATCTGAGGAAAAAGAGTTCAGTGCCCCTGATTAAATAATCAGGCATTGCTTGTTTTAAAAATTCTTGTGGAACACCAGTTGAAAATTGCTGTTCTGTGGACTAAATCACTGGACTAAAAAGCTTACAAATGGTCAATGTAGAAATCAAAAAGATGGATAATTGGTTTACTTCAAAAGATGATAAAGATCCTGGCTGGTGTGGCTCAGTGGATTGAGTACCAGCCTGTGAACCATAGTGTTGCTGGCTCGATTCCCTGTCAGGGCACATGCCTGGGTTGCAGGCCAGGTTCCTGGCAGGGAGTGAGCTAGAGACAGCCACACACTGATGTTTTGCTCCCTCTCTTTCTCCTTCCCTTCTACTCTGTCTCAAAATAAATAAATATAATCTTTAAAAAATAATAAATAGATGACAAACCAAATGCAATATGTAAACATTGATTAGGTTCAGCATTTAAAAATATACTATATGAGAAGTTATAGAAATTAGAGTATAGACCATATATTTAGATGATATTAATATGAGTATTCACAGGTGTGATATGCAATTTGTTTATATGATAAAATATTTTAACCTTGAGAGGTGTATATTAAAGTATTTAGGGCTGAAATAGCCTGATACTTGTTGCTTATTTCCAAATGATCCAGCAAACAATAAAAGGAGGGAGAGCAGATATTCAAAATGTTGGGTATCTTTTGGTGAAACTAGGTAAGGATTGTATGAGTACTAGTGTATTGATCATTCAGCCTTTTTATAGGCTTGATTAATTTATCAACAAAAAGCAAACAAAAAAGATACAATTTCATACTCATTAGTTTGACAAAAATTTAAACAGTCTAATGAAATTAACTATTCATGAGGAAGTGAGAAAGATGTGGAACAATAGAAACTTGTATTGCTATTAGACTATATATAACTTGGGTAAACATTTGGCACCATCTAGTTAAGTAGAAGACATGTATACACTCTAACTAAGCAATCCCACTTTTTGTTGTCTGTCTGAAGAAAACCCTGCCATGGCCATCAAGATACATGAGTAAAACTGTTCATAGACAACTTTTTTTTAAAAAGCAAAAATTTGGAAATGCTCAAAGAAAAAGAAAAGTAATGACATATTCATACAGCAAAATACCATATAACAATAAACCTATGGCCTTATGCATGGACATGGATTAACCTCAAATAAATTATTCATTGAAAATAGCTAATCTTACAATAGTACACATGGTATAAAGTTTGAAAGTAAATAACCCTAATATCTATTTGGAATAAAGTTTGTTCTGAAATGTTTTAAGTCTGTCAAAACTGCACAGCTGTCAATCATTTAGATGAGACTTATCGAAGTTCTATGTCTGCACCAAATGCCGAGATGAAATCCCTGACCAGATGATGCACAGGAGACCCTCACCTAGAGGTATCTTCTGGATGGTTTTCTGACAGCATAATAACAAAGGCACTGTCTTCCCTGAGTCTAGGTTTATGTAAATGTGTGTGCATTACTGAGATGGAAAATGAGAAGCTGAACATTAGTTGAGAATTAAAGAATTAAAAGTGATATAAGCAGTTACTACTTTTGACCAGAGAGATGCTGTTTAAATTTTAAAAAATTAATATTTTCTATTTCTTTGCAGAGTAAAAGTGAGCAAATTACCATACGCCACTTAACATCAGGAAACTGGGAAGTGATAAAGATCTTGGCATATGATGAAACCACCCAAAAAATGTGAGCATTTTTGGTTCGAAGGTCAGGTGGGAAGTCAGGTTGTCAGCTGCAGTGTTTTCTGTCAGATTTATGTTTTGCCTACAATGGTCCTAGTCCAAACAACATGGCCACCTAACAGCATTTACTTTAAAGACTCTATCCTTCACCCAGAGACACACTTACACACAGACACATGCACACACATGCATGCACACACACACACTCAGAGAGATTGAGATAATAAAAATTGTAATAATATTTTAAGAAAAAATGTTTCCTAAAAGGATCAAGGTGCTGTGATTAAATAATAGAAACACTTTTCTATATTCTTTTTTTCAAATTCTTTTTATTGTTATTCAAGAACAGTTGTCTCCATTTCCCCACCACCACTCCTCCCCATCCCAGCCATCACCACTTCCCACCTGTGATCCCACACTGTAAAAATTCAAGTATAAAGAGTGTGGCAAAAATTGATTTATGTTGTTCTCACAATGATTTATAGTATATTTTCAAAATGCTGAACCCAGTCAGTGTTTACATATTGCATTTGGTTTATGTTATTTTCTTTCTCGGGCAGTTACTTTCTGAGCACTGAGTCTTCTCCCAGAGGGAGGCAGTTGTACAGGTAAGCCATGCACATATCTCTCTGCACAGGGTGATTTCTCAATGGCCATCTACACAGCTTAATGACGGGATGGGAAAATCTGAAGTTGTTTTTGACATGCCTAGGGAAGAGCCAACCTTGCATGGCAGAACCTCACACTCTTGGTCCAGTCCTTCAGCTCAAACCTGTGTGATCCTGAAAGGTTTGAACCAGAATTAAGACCATCGTGCTGCTCTTTTTTATTTCACCTGTATTTATAGTCTCAAATTATTTTCGTGAAACTTGCTTTTCTTAACTACCTATATCATAGGCATTCATATGTTTTCCCCAGTGGCCTTTTCTTCTGGTAAGCCTCATTTTTAATTTTCAGGGCATTAATATTGTACACATGCATTTTATTTCTGAAAAAAAGGCATTGTGAATGCTTAGTAGACTGGATCAAGTGGAAGTACCTCTTTCCACCCCCCTCCATGTGTGTAAAATCCATTAAGTTTGTTCTTAGAGCCAGTAATGTTTGTTTGTCTAATTAAAGCAGTGGTTCGGGAATATTTTCATCTGTCCAATTTTCCCAGGTGGAAAGTTAAATTCATAAAAGAGGCTTAAGGTCAAGCCTATTTAGTATTAAAATGTCTCCTCACTCAGAAAATTTCAGTAGGACTTCACAAGAATTACTTTTGTTTTCATCTGACAAGCAATTTATTAATTCTGGACTTTAAATACACTTTTAATTTCCATTTCACAATTTTAAAGTGTCAAAACTGCCATGGAATATCCTCACTGGAAATTAATCCTGCTTGAAGGAGTGTCACCACTGAGTCTTACCAAGTAGCCTAGACTTTCCTTGGAGAGAGCAAATGTGTGTTTAAAGTACGCTAACTCCCTCCAATTCATCCATAATATCCATGTATATTTATATTTATACATAAATTGCTCTTTATCTGAAGCAAGCCTCTCCTTTTTATCACCCCTTCTAATATGTCATTTTCATATTATTTGTCTTTTCTCTGAGAGTCCGGAACCCACATTCTCTATCCTAATGACTTTCAAAGGAAGAACAACTTTTTATTTAAAGACACTGATTCTAACTTTGGTTTAGAGGTCTTAATTAAAGTATTTGTCACTGTTTTTTTTTTTTTTTTTTTGATACCTGGAACTTATCTTCCTTAAAACTTATACTATGATTGATAATGGCAGTCATGACATTTTAAGATGTGCAAATACTTGACTAACATTTTATTTCTCTTGTTTTTATAAAATTCTTAAAGGAAAATTAGTGTCAGAAGATTAGACTTGACCAGGTTGAGTCAATGGCACTCCCCAATTTCTCTTCCCTCTACTAGCCTAAAGTGTGATTTGAATCACAATGACTTCTAAGATTTGTGTGCTTGATTTTTCTCCTTAGTGAATGTGGCAGAGGAGTCAATTATTCTGTAACTGATGCTAGGATAACAGTCTGTGCTATAAAGAAAACATAGTACCAATAAATTTCTCATTAAATAGCTCATCAAATGCCAGTTGGCTTGACTGTGAGGTAATGTCAGTGTTTAATCCAGAAAACCCAATCCATGTCTTGTCAAGGCCATAAAAATAATCATTGGCTGACAATTTAGATACCCCTGCAGAATCAGAACTGCTCCCAGGTTCAACATTACATTTTGTCTCAAAATTTGCATTTCTTATTTCAGCAATTTCATAGTCTAAATTATGATAAATTGCCAACATTAATTTCTAGGGAGCTTGGATCTGGAAAGTTATATGGAATAGAGGGAGTAAATGTTTTAAATACTAGTTATGTCACTATCATCATATAAATAGTATGTATTCTTAATTTTCCTGTGGTTGCACATATTGTGAATATAATTAGTGACTTTGGACTATATACTTAGAATGGCTAAAATGTCAAATGTTTTTTTTTTTTGTGTGTGTGTGTGTACACTAGACACTAATACATGTACATATAAACCAGACACTTAAGTCCATTAGCCAAACATTAGCTAGTCTGGCTAATGGGCTTAAGTGCCTAGTGTATATTAATCATATTTACTGGTAAAAAAGATTGAACTCAGGATGTTCCAAATGTGAAATTGTAACTTTTAAATCATACTTGATTACTTCTGGTGCTTCTGATGCTGAAATCAAAGCCCTGGTCCCCACCCCTGTGACTGCAGTGCATCAAAATCAGCATGACCATGAGTCATTTCCGAATATACAGCCCAAATTGTGTTTCATTTAAAAGCAAAATTGAGAATCTTCTGTCAATTCAACATTTATTAAATGTATTAGTAGTTTTTTAAATCTAGCAACATAGATAATTTATGACATCCCTTTTTAAAAAAATAAGTGATTCGATATGAAAGTTAACCTTGGGGATATATTTCAACCTCTCTGACCTTAAGCACCATTATTTTTGTAACTAAAGAGATGATTGTTTTCTTTTTTACCTCCCTGATGTCTCGAAGTATGTATGATTGCTAACATTATGTACATTATCATATCGGTGCAAATATTTAGTAGGAAATGTTTGACACTAATATCAAATTCTAATGCTTAGAATGTTGAATTGACTAAATAATGCGTTTGTTTTCTGTGTGTGACTTGTGAAAACATTTATTACTCTTTCAATTAATATGTATTGATGAGGACTTCATGCTAGTCTTTGTGGGCAAGTCCCTTTAATACTTTACAAAGAAATATCTATACAGAAAATGCAGTTAAAAATAAGCTTTACTGAGTTCTGTGGAAATCAATCTATTTATAAGCATATATACATATTGCATACATACAAGTATACATACATATTTTTAATTTCATTAAATAGAAGGAAACTATGTATGTCTTAACATTGGAAATGTAAGTTGATTTTGCATTTTTATGATGTCATGATTTATAAGAACACTCCATGTAAGTAATGCTGTAGCTCTGTTAATTTAAATTTAGATGACTTATATTCAAATATCTGGAATTGTAGTATTTCTAACTTACTTTCTTTTCCCAGTGCTTCTACTGAAGGATTACTGAATCGTCAGTGCATTTCATGTAACTTTATGAAAGAACGATGTACATATTTTGGTGCCAGTTTTAGTCCCATGAATCAACATTTCTTATTATTCTGTAAAGGTAATAGACAATTTCTAATTAAGTTTCTTTTACTGATTTTTTTCTGATCAACATCTTTTACTACCATTAGTAACTATTACTCTCCAGCCCTATGATTTAATATTTCTAAGTTATAAATTTTTGTTAAAAGCTATAAATTATGTATTTACTAAAGTACAAGTTGTATTTATGTACTTCATTTAGAAGTAGGCGTTGGGAGTAAGTATGCAGGAGTCAATAAGGGCTATTTGAATATGGACCTTTTAAAAAAGTGAATAAACTTATTTATATCAGCAAAGTCATGCTATAATAATAAATTAATTTAGTTATATTTCAGAAAAGCAATAATCATTAAAATAATGGATTGGTTGCTAAAAGATTTAGGATATGCAGATATTTAATTTTCTGGGTCTACTCCCATTCAATTCAGACAAATTACACACACTCCAGTTATTTCTTCTCTCTGTAAATAGTATAGTCATACACAGGGGCATGGTATCTCCAGGTTATAGTGATAGAAAGCATTGTCCCTTTAATAAGATACTGTATTTCCCAGAGTTGAAATGAGATATAGGTCCTCCTATAATGTGATAAATTGAGTGCTACAGCTTCAGCTGGTAACCTAAGCTGTCCTGTGTTAACACACCATGAAGAATAAACCAACACTTACTCATTGAAATTATTATTCCTCTTGGCATCTGAAATAAAGTAATCAAAAAAGGAAAGTACTTGTTTGATGACACCAGGGGAAAATAATTAGACCTCTATATAGAGCTCCCTAGAGAAGTGAAGTTTCTTATGGTTACACCTGAATTAACTAGTGTATTTGAAATAATTAGTGATTTTAGTAACATTTTTAAATTAAAATATAATTAGCCATCATTTTTATTTATCTTGTTAATGAAACAATTCCAATATGTATGCATTTTTTCTTGGCTGAGTGCTAAATTTAATTTAACCATGCTTGTGCAGATGAGGGTGGGTCACAAAGTCATGAATCACTTTCTGAATATCTGTGACTGTTCTATAAAAGACTGGAGAGAGTAAGTTGTACCATATTGGCTAAAACCATAGACTTATAGAAATGTAGGATTTTGGAGAAATGGGATCTTAACATCAATCTATGCAAACAGGTTTTTCCCCATATATTCTTATTTTTCTGAATAAAATATCCATAGAACAGAATAGAATCTAGTGGTCTGGTTTCTGTTTCATAATGTTTTAATTATGAAATGCTTCCATTTGAGAAAAAAAGAGAACTCTATCATGTAGCCTCTCCAGTGATTATTATTTAGATTTCTTTAATATGTTTATACATCTATTTTTAAAATCCAGGTCCAGGAGTCCCAGTGATCAGCCTACATACCACAGACAACCCAGCAAGTAAGTACATGAACACAGCAATGCAGAAGAGTCACGGTTAGTATTGGTCTTAAGTGTTATATTATTTATTCTGAGTGTCATGCTCTTCAGAACCTTCTTCACAAGAGTCTTCAGCACAAGGAAAACTGTGTAGTCACAAACAACTTGACATTGTGTATGTAAGAGAAACAGTAAAGCAAGTGGTTTTAGTCATGTTACAGCTGGAGTTGGATCTTATATGCCTAAAATAAGCTGTATACTGTGTCTGTATTAAATGAGGAGTGATTGATGAGGCTCATTTAGGTATATTTCAGTTGACTAATCCCTTTGTGCCCTTGGATTATTCTTTCCTGGGCCTCATATAAATTATTCCTCTAGAGCAACACATTTTGTGTACTTCTGAGAACATTATGAAGATCATTATGTGTATACACACATGTATATATATCCAATTCTAATATGCATATGTGTGTGCATATATATGCATATATATGTATGTGTATGTGTGTGTATACACACACACACACACACACAGTCCGTTCCAGATATTCAGGACTTTCGAGTTTCATATATTCATTTATTTGTTTATATATTTATTCAACTGTCCATCTACTGAGTGAGCACTTACCTTATCAAGCAATATGACATAGACTAGATAGATGTACATTCCTGGCAAGATATGGTCAATATGTTTAAGAACTTATAGTAGAGTGATTAAGTAAATAAATGGCTTAAGTGAATAGCCAGGCTGTTTCCTGACACCCTTTCTTCTTACTTTTTTTTTTTCCATGTTTCTTTACCTTCTTACAATTTAAATAATTTATTTAATGAATATTCTTATGTTCTAATGATTTACTGTAGAATACTATAATATAATAAGTCAGGCATATATTTATTAACTTATTTAATCCTCAGAACACCCCCAAGATTGTTAATTTTATTAACCTGTTTTATAGATGAGGAGACACAGTCTGAAAGTTTAAATAACTTGGCTACTGTCATACTAACAGGTGACAGAGCCAAGAATCAGATGAGACAGTCTGGTTCCAGAATGGACTTTGTAATCACTACTGTATGATGGCACCTGATTCCATTGTGTTTTTGTCTTTCACATTGCATGCTTATATTATGGTAGGAGTTTTACTGAGATGCCTAGACTTAAAAGAAATGCAGGTATAAAAGTGCAATGTTGAATTATAAAGGTCAATTTTAGAGTATAGAGGGAGACCTTTTATACTCTTCACATACCACCACAGGAAGACTGCTTGCCTATTCCAGAAAAAAATCAAAATTTCTAGATTTTTAATTGAGCTTTATATGGTTGTAAAACCTTTAGCACATCTTCAGTTTCTACTTATTACTATAAATCTTTAAAAGGTTATGGTAAACAAGTTAAATCTATTCAATATTAACACTAACAGCAGCAATAATAATAACAAAAACAGGTTATTTGATAAAATAGAAAGTAGGTTGAATTGTATAGATAGCAAAATCATTATATATAATGAGTTTATCAAATACCTTTTGTGGGATCTGAGATGAGATGTATTTGTAACATAAGATGCACTCAATAAAAGGCAACTATTTGTGTAATGATATATTCTCTAAAACTTACTATTTAAAAATCATTAAAATGTTAATAAATTTTATTCTATGTTCACAAGGTAATGTTGTTTTCTAAGATGTTTTGCTGCAAACCATGAAACACTTTTGTCTAAAGGAAATCGTTTTGATTTCCCCATTTTTAAGCAAATTCTGATCTTTGTAGGGTCAAGAAAAATAAAAGGGGGCTGTGAACAGTGGTCATGTGCCTGAATTTCCTTCCAAAAGACAATTATTAAGAAGAAATGTACATTTAATTGCAAACAAAACTTTGGGCCAGCGGATCTTTCATTAAACATTGATACACTACTCAGGCAGTCACAACCCATTTGGTGGCCACATGAAGTAGAACAAGGCATGAAAACAAAATTGAAAAAAGAAAAATGAAATTATTTAATAAACATGGAAAACTTTTAACCCTCTAGTTACTGAAGAAATTGCAAAGTAAAATACTGCCATGTAATTTTTTCTAACAAATTAATGACATCAAAATTTGCATTGCTAATGAGGATATAATGAGAACCTCTTAACTTCATGGTAGAAATATAAATTATAGCAAACATTTTGAATAAGTCATAAGCCTTAAATCTCATATATTTATTTATTTATTGTTTTTCCTTGTAGTAGTTTATACTGAGGAAACAATTTTAGAGAAAATTATAAGAGCTATTGATGATAGTGAAAAAGCATAATATAACTTTAAAAAGGAGAATTTGTAAATAAACTTCAATGGAATACAAATATTATGCTGGATATTTTCCATTTGTCCTTCCAGAACCAGTCTTAACTCTATTTTTCTCTGCCCTGGTCTCTGCCCCAGAAGTAGTGTGAATGGATGACTTAGGTTTTGTTGTCATTTGGCTGTCACTTGGATTTGCTTGAAGTAAATCATGCAGGTGTTTGGAGATAAGAGAAAGTCATTTTGCAGTAGCTAAACCCCTGGCCTTATTCCTGTGTAGTCACCCAGGTTGTTACAGGTTCTGGCTTGAGGACTCGGTTGAACTTTCACACAGACATCTCCAAGTAGTTGCTCTCTCCCCTTGGTCTGCAGGCCTAGCTACTGTCATACAAACCCTGAGTCATTGCGCTATTTTTGTGATCCCCTTCATATTGTCCATATAGTTGTAAATAGTCCTTTATTAAATTTTCATCATATTTTCCTAACAAAGTTGCCATTAGTTTTCCACTAGGATTAAAGATAGGAATGTGTTGGGAAGGGTGTTGGGAGGCTGGGTGAAAAAGATAACGGGATGGAGTACAAACTGATGTGCTGCCCCGGGAATGTAAACAATAGCATTGTAATAACTATGAATGGTGCCAGCGGATACTAGAATTATTGGGGAGATCACTTATTAAATCATGTGAGTGTCTAACCACTATGCTGTACACCTGAAATAATACAATATTGAATGTGAACTGTAATTGAAAAATTAAAAAATTATAAAAAATAAAAATGGATTACTAGAGTAATTTCTTCAAAAATGTTTAAGCTATATTTCTAAGTAATTAAAGAGTCAAAATGTTTATGCTACTTGAACAACACTATTTGAAAATGAATAGAAAATGTCAGGATGAAAATATTTTCAAATGATAAATACAATTCTTCCATCTACCTGGCAGCATTCCAGGCGATTTTTTTCTTCTTTCTTCTTGAATGTTGTCCCAATGCTCTACAGTAGACACATATTACTTTTACAGTGATAAAGAAACCCTTCAGTAAAATGCTCGGTGACTTGAAACAGGGTATAAATATGTACAATTTTACTTTAACAATTCAAAAGTCCTTTGTATCACATTACTATTGTTCCCGCTCCTCTTTCAATATTTTTATTTGTTCTTTAGTTTGTACATATAATATATTTTCTTTTACCTCTGTATTTACTGTCTTCTCTCTTTTTTCTTTTCTTCCCACACCATCCCTTTCTTGTCATCCCACTTTATACTTCTACTTTCTTATCTCTCCTTTCTTTTGCCTTCACAATTTTCTGTTCCTTTTTTTTCTCTTGTCTCTTCAATCCTACACTTAAAATTGTGTTTTAACACATCCTTCACTCCACAAGATTTTCAAAAAAAATTTTAATAAACTTATTTTCTAAATTTATCATGATAAAATACTATACACTCTTAAAATTTTTTTAAATGGCTTTTATATTTTCTACATTTCTTTTTCTTAAATGGAATTTATTTTCCTGTGACCATGGATTACTTTTATTTCACCAGTAAGTGAATAGCCTTTGACTTAGTAGTAAAAATTTCTCAACTGCCCATATACTAACATAATAGGTTTATTTTGCCCACTGATATTTGGTAGTAAAGAGAAACTGAGCAATTACTAGTATATTACCCTCATATTTGGTCCTCTAGCTGTATCTATTTATTTATTCATTGCTTTAATCAATTAGCCATTTACTACAATAAACGATTATTTTATTTAAAAAAAAAACTTTTTTAGGAAGATGATCTCTACTTAAACATTTAATAGACTTTAGTTTTTAAAAATTGTCCCCTTTGTAGCTAACAGGTATCAAGTAATATTGGCTTCTTCTAAATATAAAAATGAATGTTCCTTTCCACACGTAAGTGCATTAAGAGCATTTTTAAGACAGTTCTTAGATTTTAAATGCTGAATCCATGATGAATGTTTACAGAGTATTTACATTTTAATTTTATAATTGAATGTTTGGGATAGCTTTCTTGAAAATATACAGTTATTTAAATAATCTGAACTTTTTTATATGTTGGAGATAGGAAAATATCTGAGAACACCTAATTTCTATAATTTGTATCGTAGAGAATGGCATTTATTTACAAGAGAGGTGGTTTGATAGGCCTGACATTACACACAGAATTCAAAGTCCAATGCAGGTAACAGAAAGTTAAATGGTTATAATAGAATATGATAATTTTCCTGGTGAAAGGAGTATAAACCAAAAAAAAGAAGTCTGTGCAAAGGCATTTCAGGAAGAAGGAATGTGAATATACAAACATAAGAAAGCATGAAAATGTTCAGACTTTTAAGAAAAGGTTGTTCAATGTGGATAGGACAAAGCATATTTTAAAAAGCAAAGATAGAGAATTTATAGGGATAGACTGGAGGCATCATAAAAGTCTTATGTCTCATTCTAAGGAGTTTGAATTTAACCATAAATTGTCAATGATAAACATTGACAATTTGAAGAATTCTTAATCTGTCCATAGAGTAACTTGAAGTAGACATGGCCTCTTGCCAAAAAGAAAGAAAGAAAAACAAGGAGAGAAGAAAAAAAGGGGAGAAAGAAGGAGAAAAGAAAGAAAAAGAAAAAATAAAATTAAAGCAGGATAAAATATACAAAACAACAATTTCCAAGCATGGAACAGGACAGATTGTACATCTCTGAAAGAAGAAAAACAAGTGAAATTTAATTGTAATTGCTCTAGCTTTCTGGCTGGAATCATTTTCTGAATTCTAGTGAAATGAGAAGCAATCCAAGAAGAGTACAAGTTGCCCCTCTGTATCTGCAGGTTCTGTACCCTTGGGTTCAATCAAATGTGGATGGAAAACATGCAAGGAAAAATATTACATTGTTGCTGATGTAAAATATGTAGTTAGACCTATGGATGGTTGCAGCTGTACTGATTGTTTACAGACTTCTTTTATCCTTCATTATTCCTAGCGTAACAACTATTTATATAACATTTACATTCTATTAGGTATTATACATAATTTAGAGATTATTCAAAGTATACAGGAGGGAGTATGTAAGTTATAATGCAAATTTTATATGCCATTTTATATAAAGGAATTGAATATCCTCTGACTGTGGATTCTTCAGTGGTTCTGAAAACAGTCCCCTTTGTATATCAAGAGGTAACTGGAGTATGTTATTGTAGAGTCAGAACAGAGGCAGAAATTGGACTTCAGAAAGAGAGAAGCTTTTGGAAAGGTGAAAAGACATTGGAGAAGAAGAAGAGACAGAGAGAAAGAACACCAGAAATCTACATAGGGCTGCAGGCATTCATCTTGAGTCTATCGCTGAAAATACCTAAAAACATACAATGTAGATATTATAGGAAGACACTCTTTGAGTCTAGGAAATGCGGATCTTCACAGTGCAGGATTCTGTGACGTTTAGGAGAGATCCAGGAAGAGTCAGGCTTCAGCAGCAGAAATGAACTATCCATACAGCAAATATCACTTAAACCTACATTGAGAAAGATATTTTTAAAAACTTTGAAATGATTAAGCTGACCTGCAAATAGCCTAAAACATCTGTGGGGAAGAACAAAGTCTAATATTTTTAAAATAAGAGAACAAAATCCAGAATTCACCAACATTAATATCGCAATGGTCATATCTAATAAAACATTACTGACTGTGTGAGGAAACCAGAAAATATGACTCATTACTAGAAAAAAAAAACAGTGAATAGAGACAGGCTCAGAAATGACAGAGATGATGGAAGCCAGTGACAAATATGAAAAACCTGCTATTATAAATATTTTTAAAAGATCAAGAAAAATTAAGATGGAAAGAAAAAAGAATATGTTATTTAGGGCAACATTATAAACTTAACATATCTGAAAAAACTTAGTTCCTAAGTACCAAAATTAGATTAAATCTTATAGAAGATCAGTGAATTTGAAACATTATCAAAGAAGACTTTAGTCACAGAGGGAAAAAACGAAAGAAATGAACATAGCCCAACTTAATTTATATTTTTAAATTGGAATCAGAAAGGGGAGGCATGGAAAAATATTTGATGAAATACCGACAACATCCAAAATTATAAAGGTTTCAGGTACATAGTTTAATCATACATCGTTGAAATATTGTATTGGGTACCACCCCAAGTGAAGTCTCCTTCCATCACCATTTATCCCCTCTCTACCCTTTTTTTACTTTCCCGCCCCCCTTTCCCTCTTTTAATCACCATACTGTTGACTGTGTCTATGATTTTTTTCTTTGCTTAATCCCTTGTGAAAAAAAAATGCTCAACAAACCTCAAACAGGATAAATACCAATAGAAAAACAGTGATAAAAAAAGTTAAACCAGCAAAATAGAAACACATTGCATCCAGATATTACATACATAGCAACAAAGCCAAGAATGACTGAGGACTTATCAGTAGAAAACAAACCAAAAATAATAGAGCCAATTTTTTTAAAATACAGATGAAATGAACTATAGAAATGACTCCTGAATGGGAAAATGGAGACAACTGTACTTGAACAATACAAAATGTAAAAAATAAATACTGATGAAAAATGAAACGGAGTCCTCAAACTAGGATGACAAAATAAAAAAAATCAAGAGGCTAAGAATGTTTTCTCATGAGACTCACAATTCAAGAGAACTACCTATTAAATTACCAATGGCATATTTCACAGACATAGAACAAACACTTCAAAAATTTATTTGGAGCCATAAACGACCTCGAATAGCTGCAGCAATTTTGAGAAAGAAGAGCCAAGTAGGAGGGATTACAATACCTGATACCAAACTGTATTACAAGGCCACTGTAATCAAAACAGCCTGGTACTGGCACAAAAATAG